>JABUQX010122318.1:0-10000 GCA_015478945.1 Trachelipus rathkii | reverse complement strand
CTCTTATTAACCTCATGTTGATATCATGTATTACCATTAATATTCGACATTATTATTATTTTATACTATCTTACAGTGGATATACTGTTAATATTGTGCAGATTATTATTATTATTTATTATTATTATTATTATTTATATATTATTATTTTATTATTATTATTATTATTATTTATTATTATTATTATAATTATATGAAACTAATTATATTACATTATTAATATTATTATTATTATTATTATTATTATTATTATTATTATTATTATTATTATTATTATTATTATTATTATTATTATTATTATTATTATTAATTTTATTGTGAGCACTACATTAAAATTGTATTAACTATATTATTTATTTATACATATTCATTATTTTATTTTTATATTATATTATTTTGATGTTGATTATAATTGTTATTATTATTATTATTATTATTTATTATTATTATATTATTATATTATTATTATGTATTTATTATTATTATTCATTATTATTTAGTTAAATTAAAAATTAATTTCCGAAGAAAAATTTTTAAAATTTTAAATTTAAATTGAAATGAAGTTAAAATTAGAAAAAAATGAAAAAAATTGAAATTAAAATTTCATTTTTTTTATCACATACTTGAATTATTTATAGAGCAATTTGTAATAATAATTAGCAAATTCGAACATTTTCATAATTGATTATCAGTTGTCAAGGGATTATTACTGCATTAGTTTCGTAATTATTTGATGAATATCATGTTTTAAGTATATTATTTCAATTAGCTTTCAATAAATGCATATTGAAATCGGAAATATATTACGTTCATACATGAATTCATATAAGTATATATATATATATATAGTATATATATCATTGATATATATATATATAGAAGTATATATATATATCATCATATATATATATAATATATATATAATAATTATATATATATATATCTGGAAGTAGATTAGTAACACACAAACAAAATATAATAAATATATATATATATACTAACTATATATATATAAGATAAATATATTTATAAATAATTATATTTATAAATATATATATATATATTATATATATATATGATATATAATATATTATATATATATATATATATTATATTATATATAATATATATATATATATGTATATATATTATATATATATATATATATATATATATATGTATGTAATAGGTGGTTTTAACTTTTTTGTGTAATAAATTATATGGATATTGATAAGCGGTGATATCGCGGTGTATCTTTTGATCTGATATACAATCAAGAGTTAGATATCACCTTGTTAAGTGAATTGATTAACTTCCATTTTTTTTACAGATTGTTCGCCACTCACGGGACAGGAATGGCCCTTTTCAAGGATTGGAAATAAAATAGAGTATAGGAACCTATCAAAGCTCAAATTTGTCAGGTTGCTGGTGCCAACATGGGCTTTGAAGAGAAAAAATTTAAATGCAGCAAGAAAATCAGATGATGGCAAGGTGTTCACAGAACAAAGGTGGCTGTAAAGATAGAGGCACTGCAACGTGCGAATATGGGGGTTTCAATCCTTACATAAAATTCATAACAGAGCAAGGCAGTAACCGGCTCTAGTTGGTCTTTAGTGCCTAGTTCATGTAGAAGCTTTAGTAAGGGACTTTAAAATCTTTGGATTATTTATTTGATTTTTATGTAATTAAAAATTTTATAATTTAACCATCTTCTATTATAACATACACTTTCAGTTGACTTATTGTTTAATCCCTCAGCGCTGGCGTGTAAAAATACTTTCATTGTAAAGCTCGCCACGTTTAATTCTTAATTTTTATCCTGATGTACAACCATCACAAAACCACCATGTACTAATAATGATTCAAATCATAAAACACATATTTTGAGCTAAATTACTAGTAGCAAACCTTATCAATTTCTTAAGGTCAACCCTAGAAAGGTCAGACGAAATTCACCAGAGCAAGAATTCCAGTAACGCAAAGCCTTATTTTCTTATTTAAACATAGAAAATTAGTAAAAACTTTTTCTTGGAACGCCATCAAACTAATAGTAAGTTTCGAAAAGATATGTCTCTGATAATGTTAAACTTCTTTGTGCCCTCAATTCTGTTTGATGCGACTTGTGTGCTGCATGATCCGATAAGTTATTTAAGACATTTTGAAATTTGCAGCGAATGATGCCATTTGAATTGCAACATGAACATTAATTGCAATTTGTATATAAACTAAATAGGATAAATATAATATTTGCAAACCTGGCGAGGAGATATAATGCCCCCTTACAAATTGTACAAGACATTCTAATAATTAACTACGCCCAAGGACGTGCTAAACTTGCTCGATTTATAAAGACAGGCGAGTAAAGATCAGCACGTCTTGAAATTGAATGTGTGTAATCGCATAATATCATTATATATGTATGCATGGTTTGAAGTATTGGGAGTGGCGCTTCGTCATGATATATTCCTCCTGCAAACTAGACACGTGTATGTTGTTTGGTGCTGTATTGACTTTAAGCATATATAGATTCAAATACAGAATGAACGCTGCAACAGGGGAGATACCTACCAAATTATAAGAAACCATTTCCCAAGATGCTACTGTAATTTGTACTAAACTATAAGACAACTCATAACTGTTTCAAGTTGAAAGCTTAGGATATATCGTTTTAACACGCTCTCAGCTAGCTGGCGTGTAAAAATACAGCTGGTGGTTATTAGTAAAGTCGTACGGCCATAGGGTATATTATATATTTTATACGTGAATTTTATATATATCCTTATTGCAGTTACGACACCATATGTACAATAATACCATCCATAAATTATGTACTCATGTAACTTCTATCATATGTAGTTTTTTTTCAGTAACAGAATATTGATAAATTCACGATACTATTTAACTTTAAAATACATTAAATGATGCTTAGCGACGAGCTAAATATATTTCCATAGTAATATATGACATATAATCTTAAGTAACTTTTCTGATATTATAAATAACTCGAAAATAGTGAATAATATATCTAAAAATCATATTTTTCACATATGTGCATTGTAATTTGTAGATAAATATTCTAAATATTCTTTGATAAACAGTTTATTTCAAGAAATAAGTGATATAATTTAGAAATAGTATATATGAATATATATAATGAATACTAATAATTATAGTCACAAAAAAGGTTACAATTGAATGTTAATAGTTAATATATTTCAGATTTGCTGCAAAGCTCATTGTAATATTGTGAATGTAAATTAAAATTAAATTAATAATTTGTAATTTGTAAGTATTGTAAGTAAATTGTGTGATATAATTTGTACTTTTCATAATATTAACATAAATACTGAACTCCTGACATATTAACTACTATTATAAAAATACCATATATTCATATCAAAACAATATGAATCATCTTTGATTCAGGAGAAAGAGAAGAGGTAATTTATATATATGATATAATATACTAATATAATATCATATAGAATATAATAATATATAGTATAATTATAATATATATATATATATATTACTGATTAATAATATAGAATATGCTACATACTATACTATAAGATTCACAATCTCAATCTACTAATGTATTTTAATAGCATAATAGTCTCTTTATATCATAATATAATAAATATTAATATATTATCAAATTTTCCCAAATAAGTATAAATGAGTAAAATTGTATATATATATAATATAGATGTATTAATAATATTTTATATATACACCACATAAATAATCAATAGTATTGTTACTATATTATTATTAGTAAATTAATATTGGGATATAATATATATATATTAATATATATATATATTATACGTATTTGGCTAAATCAGTAGATACTATATGTTTATAATGAGCCTAGAGTATTACATTGGCCTAACATATAGAGCTTGCATTGGAGTATTCAGATATATATCCTATAAGTCCTAGTAGTATATATATATTACCATATATGATATATAAGTAAGTATATTTGATTAAAGCTAATATAGCTGTGAAAATGTGATATAACTATATGTACTTAATACATGAGCGGGCTGACCAAGTATAGCTAATAAATGACAGTCACGACAGTTCCATCCGCACAATATCTCTCTCTACAAATATTCTTCCTTAAAAATAGATTACCTTGCTAACTTTAACGACAATTTTGCGAACGGTAGTAGAAGAGTGTAATAGTATTATGACTATGGATGAAAAGTATTAGGTTAGTAGCACCCTGGTACGCGTGCGATATGTTGAGCTATAGAGCAGGTGTAATTCTAGCTAATAATTGGTCGGTAAGGTATTATAGGTGATTATATAGGCGTAGGTCTCTGATCGCAGATTAGAGCGACTTATAGATGTATTTAGTCACTGAGTAGTGCTCAGATGGTAGATCAATTGCTGAGGTTCTCGGTTCAGAATTGCCTTACGTATAAGTCTGACCTGTAGAAGGTTTCAGGTTGAAGTTAATTATTGGTTTTGGATCCTCATCTGGTAGAGTTGTAGGATAGTTAAATCAGATAGTATAAGGTTAGCGTGGACTATCGCTAGAGATAGGAGTGGGCGACATGAGCGATATATGGCTTAGCTCGTGGATAGCGCTAATATCAGGATAAAAATAGTTGTCCGTACTGTTACAGTGCTCGTTACGTCTATGAGCGTTAGCTGATAAGGGAGTGTAGCATTTAGGTGATGTAGGGGTTAAGTGAGGTACTAGGTTAAGCTTAGCAGTCTTTGTTGGTTCTCGTTGGAGAAAGTCTAAGATAACCGGGTAGTTTTTGTGAGTGTGATCAATAGTGATAGGTATTAATATAATCTTAGTGCTTGTGCAAGATCTATTTTGTGCTGATCATTGACTATAACTGTCATAGTCCATATGTTTGTGATAGGATAATAGCAAACCTAGTCTCTCGGATAGGTTATATGTCGTTGTTTATATCAGTTTGTGTCTGGAAATGACCCAGTTTATAGTGCCTGTGTCAATAATAATAAGTTATGGTGTGTTAGAAGTGTAGTACTCGTATTCTACAGTTTAAAATCAGAGTATAAGGAGTTAAGTTGGAATGTCATTTCAATGGATTCTGTATAATTATATGATGAAACTAGAGTAATCAGGTCATTAGGTTTTAATTTAGAGTAGTAATATAGGTTTTAAGGGTCATTTAGGTCTAGAAGTGTTCGTACGTTAGGTTAGGATTTCTCAGGTTAGGTTAATTAGTTCTGTGTTTTTTTATTGTTGCACAGAATGAAATAAATTAATTAGGATGTAGCGTTGGTCGTGAGGTTTTATGGTATATACGTTTAAGATTTTTATTGTGTGCTTTCTCTGTACGGTACGTATATAGTGCTTCTATCTTCATTATATACTCAAGATTTGTTTTAATAATTCTAATAGTATATATTTCAATGACAATTTGCATAAAGCTTTCCATTATATACCTGTTTTCTTTTTTATCAATATTGTGATATAGTGCACACTATCGGAAATTTATAATTCAGTTCATGTTGCTCATAATATCAACGATAGATATTAGAATTTAATAATATCCTTGCAAAAAAATTAAGAATTGCACGTGAATTCTTCCAAAGTAATTATCATATAATAAAAAGAGTGAATAAAAGTATATTTATTATAATAAGATAATAGATAACGGAGATAATTCTATTCTATACTAATTTTATGAATAATAAATCATTATAACAATATGAAGGTTTGCCAATTATTCCACATTATTAAGATCATGTAGTTAGTGATTTATAGATATTCAATAATGGATATAATAATTGATAGTGAGTACTCAATAATAAATAATAAATACAGGTAATTTCTATTATAATAATACATATCTATTTATTTCTATATCTAAATTATATTCTTAATCTTTTTAATGAAGGTAATAATAGATAATATAAATGACAGATCAATAATCTTTTCTGAAATTAAGTTGTTTATTATATTAATATTAATGATATATTATTATATACTATATATATATACTATAATAATATAGAGTGTTATCATCAGATCATATGATAGATAATAAATCATGATTAAATAAGATATATACTCACAGTGAGAGTTAATTAATCAATATAAATAACTTATATAATATAAATTAATATAATTATAATTTGATAAATAATAAGGACTACGTATATATATGATATGATAACATATAGATAACCTCATAAAGAAATAGGCATATTTTACTTTATATAGATTACATCACATCAGAATACCTAACAATAATATATTTTTATTAGTAATTAATTATACTATATTCATTTAGATTTACCATATATACATCTAATGATTATAATATATATCAAATTCTAATAATAATATTTCATAATAATGTAATATATTATGATATATTATATGATATATTTGTAGTACTATAAAATAGATTATAGCACCCTCTATATATGTCTTTTCTTTAAGAATGTTAGCATCGAACTGATAATAAATAAACACATATTTGCTATCTAATTCTACAAATATGGCATTAAAATCTTTAATAACTCATCAATAAATATATATTAATATTAATACAGTGCATGTGCTCGATATGTGATTAGACATATATACGACTTCCATAAGACTTAGTTGTACGTATTATAGCTTTTTACTCCTCAGTTTATCTATTACTTTCGCTTTATGTTAGAAGTGTTCAGCAAGATATATCCAAATTTATTGGCAATGGCCATTAGCAAATTTCCTCTTGTGCGACTTTGAATATTTTCTTCAGCTACGCTTAAAGGTAAGTATTTCAATATGGGATGCAACTCATGAAATTCGTATGACTAAATATATATACGCATAAGTCTGTGTTTATTGTTATAGAAATACTCATAGTCTATATAAGCACATAAATATATTATATATCCTACATTAATAATAGACTATATAAATAATTACAGTTATGTCTTGACAATAACAGTGAATACTCTCTAGTATACTCAAAATGAATTTTTTAATGGCGTTTGATAGCCACTATCTAATTAATCATACGAAGTTATGATATGAGAGTCATAAAATAACAAGTTTTATCACTTAAGAGTAAATCATATAATAAGATAAGGATAGTTTCATAAATTTAAGGTATTATAGTATATGAATTATATTCAATCTAATAATAATTCAATATATTAATAATAAGTAGTCATAATTACTTCGTCAAGGGTTATTAATAAAATAATCAATTCCAGTGAAATCAAATGTCAATAACGTTTACATAATTTATCCATATAGGACCATAATATTAGAATTAATATATAATGTCTAGACAATCTATATTAACTATATATCAAATTATCCTATCAATTTTATTATGCTAGTCTTACTTATAAAAGTAGCTTATATTTTATATGACAATAAATGAAAAATTTGTAATTTATATAGGCTTCAGAATAACAGCGTTTATCACAACATTCAATTTAGACCAACTGAAGATATCATACTCAATGAGATATTGCAATTACATAGTGAGATATTAATATAAAATAGATAATATATATAATATTCTGTAATAAAAATCATATCTAAATACCATATAAATAATATCCATAATTATACACTCAATTATCAATTTAAGAATTAGATATCATACTGGATAAATTGGATTCCCACACTAATAAAAATTATCAATTTATATATATTAATCAACCATAAATAAAGTAACTAATAATAATTATATAATAAACTAACTAAAAAGCATATTCTGTAATAACTCAATAGTCTCATGAAGTAATAAACGATTAGACTCAAAGAGACTACAGCGAATATGAGTTTCAAATTACCCATATATGTTATATATATATATATATATGAGATATATCTCAAAAGTGCTATAGGCTAGTCGAATCTTATACATAATTCTCATATTAAAGCATATGCGCACCATTGCTCTATATACAGGTGAAGACTGGTAAGTGAATAGTCACAACGTAGTAGAGGGCCACAACTAAGCTAGTACACAATCGGTACGACATGAGGCATACAGAGACTCTAATAGACATAGTACGAATAGACATGAACGTCATCCGAGCTCGAGTGAGCGCTAATAAATGCTCAAGTGACTTCTAAAGCCAACTAAATTCCAGCTTTACAATTTACTTTAAACATGACGTTAGTCACTTAAGATCCGCGAGCAAGTTCTAATATTATCTCAGTTCTATTCGAATAAATCTAACAAAATGTCATATTACTAACAATAATTAGAACATTTTCAATTAGTACACTAATTCGATATCTATCCGCGCCTGAAAGATACAGAGACACGTGCCATGGCTAAGAATACGGTTTATGCAAATTGACATGGATAAATAAATCGAAATATATTATAACTATGATGAGATGCTAAACCAACTTGATATTTAGAGGACATGGTGCGGAAAGAATTCAGTGAAATAAAATTATATAGTAGCGCCTTCTGTTCAGAAATTAGAAAGTTACAAGAGAGAGGCCGGCCCACAGAGATCTAAGCTCAGGCCAGGATAAGAAATAGGCCAACATAACGAAAAGATGAGAGTCAAGGCCTTACCATGACCTAGTACGAAAGGCCGCAAGTGACATGAATTAACAAGTACGGCATGTTATCATATGCATCTGCAGTAATATTATTGCAGTTTCCTAGCTCCTTCCCAGTCAGGCTCGATAGAAGGGTACATAATATTTATAGAAGTCATAGTAAATAACAATACTCGGTGTATATGATAATTAAAGAGTTCTGGCCCATGCGTCTGAAGTAATATTTAAGAAGCCACATTCACGAATATAGTTTAGTCATTCATAATTCCTTACAGTAACTAATGCTATTATTATTCCACTCCTGAGGTACTATTACGCTGCTTACTAGTTGATTGTCTTGCACAGGAGTGGTGAGAATCTAAGTACAGTTTCAAATGTTGTAATGTACAACCAATGTGATAAAGATAGCGATGACACTTCGATATAGCGACATAGAGATCATCGATCTAGATGGATCTGCTCAGTATATATGTCTATGAAATAGAAGCTGCAGATCCATGATGTATCCTTGACAATTATATATTCATTCCGTCCACATCTCTGCGTAGATGGAAACTGGAGGAGTGGGATGTATCAAGATAGTGATACTCCATGTCTCGTTCATTTGTGAAGTGACAAAATGTATGTCACTATGGGATATGTTAAATACGTAACCTAATACAGTTCACTCATATTCTACTCAGCTGTGATCACAGATTGATTATCATTTAATAATATATAAAGAGATAGTAATAGACATGCTGAGACTACCCATTATAGGCAAGCGAGAGTCGACAATTCAGTGACCATCAATCCGGTCACGGTGGAGTAGTCGAATATCTCTACTCAAGAAGATTTCCTACACACAAGATTAGTCCTACCGACCGAGGTCGACCATTTGAGAGCAATGCACGTATGTATTGCCTGCTCTATGTACTCCGAATGCATGTAAGATACACTCACCATAAACATTACTTGAAGAATATAAATACGCAAACTACCTCGGCTTAAGATGCCATAAGGCAATATATATTCTACTTCTTGTCATCTTAAGAGTAGGTTTATTAATGTGCATCTATGTGTGTGTATCCGTGATATGACTATTGGATAGTTTCTACATCCACAGATCATGTGCAAAATACTATAATTCTAAGATGAGTATCCCAAATAATTCACGGAAAGACGCCAAGAGCCTCACTCTACTCCACTGGGCCGCATCAACCTACTGTACCTGCGAACCACTCCTCATCGTAAAGACAGCCATCTTGCAGCATATCTCTTCCTACTCTAGTGTCACACTCATATGATCCAACTCTGTGTTGATTGAAGTACGAAATAACAATCGTATAATATCATCTAAAAGTAAAAATGGAAGCCACTGTTTATATATATGTCGCCTTCTACAAGATTTCCTCGCTTTAATCAATGCCATATGCTGGTTGTCAATTCTATCTAGACAATAGGAGTTTTATGATAAGGTGTTAAAAGATC
>JABUQX010122317.1:0-33545 GCA_015478945.1 Trachelipus rathkii | reverse complement strand
ATCGATCGGATCAGGTGGTCATCCTCTCAAATCACCTCTCACTATCAAGTCTCTCCTCTCTCTCTCTCTCTCTCTCTCTCTCTCTCTCTCTCTCTCTGATCTCTCCTCTCTCTCTGTATGTATATATATGTATGTATGTATGTATATGTATATATATATGTATATATATATATATATGTATGAGTCGTTTACATGATTAAGGCTAGAGATGCCCTAGGTGGACTGGCAGATGTCGAGGTGGGAGTTATAGGCTCTGGAGTGGGCTGACGGAGACCGTCCCCCCCCTCTGCAATACCATGGAAACAGGAGCCCCTAAAAAACATATGACACCGGTAGGGGCTGGGAGGCGATTGAGAAGACTGAAGACGAAATCCCCCGTCTCGTCCATAAGGCAGAGACAGAGCCTCCCCTGATATCTATCGCATTCTCTAGGGTATTAAAGACCAGTTTAAATCATAAAAGCGACTTTATATATATATATATATATATATATATATATGTAACTAATAACCATATATACATATATATATATATATATATATAGTTTAAATAAAGCGAAACTAAATATATATGTATTTGAAAAAAAATTAACTACAAAACCGTTAAAAATTATTGAAAATTATTATCCAAAACCGTTAAAAATTATTAAACTGATAAAAATTAATTACAAAACCGTCAAAAAATTTTAAAAATTATTATCCAAAACGTTAAAAATTATTAAACTGATAAAATATAAAAATATTAAAAAAATATTTACAAAAATGTTTACAAATTATTATCCAAAACGTTAAAAATTATTAAACTGATAAAATATAATCTATATATTACTGCTTAAATTTTTTTTATATACATTAGGGAAAAAATTTCTGTTACATTTATTAATTTTTTTTTTATTATTTCGTTTTTTACACTATGGTAAAAAAAAAGGTAAAGGATGGGCGTGGTAAAGCCTTAACATCGGCACCACTTAATTCCCATTTGTAGCAAAGCACACCACAAATGTACTCATTAACGTCTGAGTGCGAGGAAGCTTGAGTTAATACAGAATAGCTTACTAAATTCAACAAAATCGTAAATTGCGTAAAAACGAAATTCCGCATAGTTCTAGCATAAGAAAACCCTATGGGAATATTCACAATTTTGCGAGTCTGTAACTTTTTTTCCTAAAGAGACTGACAAATAATTTTTTTTTTTATTCTTCTTAGCTATTTTTTTAGAGTCTATACTGTGATTTTCATAAAAATCTGTTATAAGGGAGTAATTGTACATAATTACCAAAATAATAAGAAAGCATAAAAAATAAAATGATTTGTCTTTAGAAAAAAAAAGTTAGACTCAAAAATTTCCCCATAGGCTTTCTTATTAAAATAAATAAATTACTTTAAATAAATTATTAAAACCATTTTGGTAAATTAAATGTTAATAGTTTCAATACAGTACTTAATTACTTGAACCCAAGTCAGTAACACTCCATAATTATCTTTATTTTCATTGCCTACTTTTTTTTTTTTTTTTTTTGGCTCTGAATTCTTGAAAATTTTATACCAAAAATTTTACCATATTAATGCTACTAAAAAAAAAATTAAATAAAAAAAAAAAAAGAGGTAATCACTTCTAAATACCTATTTAGGCTACAGTACAATACCGATGAACTTGAATAACTTTAAAAGAGGTTAGAAATTGCTACTTCAAAGTAACTTTTGCCACATTAAAGATAGAGCTCTGTTGAAAAGAAACCAATAAGAAATAAAGTACAAAATAATTAAAAATAACCATTGCAATGTACCCCTAACAACTTAGAAATTTTGTTGTTATTATAACGATAGCAATTTCAGTTTTCGATCGCTGTCATAAAGGAGTATGGGACAAAATATGTCATTCACCATCCAACCTTTTAAAAATTGTAAATAGAAAGAAACCTTATATAAAAACTATTATATACTTTCACATATATATATCTTCTATTTTGCTCATTTTAGTATTTTATTTTAGGATATAGTATTTTATTTTAGGATATAGAAACTATTAGCTATATTCAGTATATTAGTTTTAGTGGAATTTATATTTTTGTCCCCTTCAATACCTTGATACCTTGATGAATTTTCCGTGCTCCTCATCAACTAGGATATTGGCACGTGCAAAACTATTTTAATTAATCCATTCACAGATAGAGAAAAAAAAATCACTGTAACAAAGTAAACACTGCACTTTTATATAGTGGAGAATATTTGACACTCCCTCAAAAAATGAAGAATATAATTTCCAGGAAACATAGATGAGAGTAAAGTATTTATATCGAAAGATACCTTCAATTCTTGACACTTCTGTCTTAAATATGCTCTTTGTCGTTGAAATAATGGGCAAGCCATAAATATATGCAAAACACTCAGTTTAACATTACAAAGTGAACACAATTTTAAAGATGATTTTTCAAAATAATGTAGATTCTCAAATAAAGGTGCTCCCAGGCGTAAACGTGACAAGACCACTTCAATATAATTAACCAGAAATTTCACTAAAAAATAACAACTGCGGAATCACTTCTAATTCAAAAGCGGTACTATTTAGTCGTGTTTGTGTAATCAAATTTAATAATCAAAATGAAAAAGGGTATAGAGGTAAATTTCTTCATTTCTTTTCAAATATTTTCACTATCAACCTATATCTATTCTCTTTACCTTCTCACCAATCAAATTTACCCTAACTAAGATTTTAAGTGATAGATTACTAAAACCATAAGGCAGAGTCATCTATGGACTATCAAGATCTTATTCAAAGAGCAAAAAATTATTTGAAACAACAAATTCAGGTAAGGCTAATGTAGATTCACAATTGTACTTATATATCACTTTTTAATTCCTTATACTTAACTTGTTAAAGTATTTCCAAATATGATTAAATTGGGTATATCAATTATTATTGCATTTTTCAAATGGGTTAAAGCAATAATTTAATTGTTAATGGTTGTAAGTAGTCGATCACAGCATAATAACTTTTTAGATTTTGGCGTTTATTCATACTTTGTAGTTTGTACAGATAATATTTTAAAGTTAAATCTTAGATGGTATAATGCAATTGACCATACCTTATTGTAAATTTAGACCTAAATTTTTATGTGCACTCTCAGATATATTATACAATATATATTTCGTTTTCTGTTCTTCCTATATTAAGGAAATGAGCGAATGAGAAGAAAAAATAACAACAGTCACTTGAAAAGTTGCAGGATACGTTAGATCGACGAGGAATAATATATCTCGTATTAACATAATTCTTTACACTTATAGTCGAAACTTTCTCCTGAAAAGCACATATAATTTTTACATTTTTTTCGTGTTTATTATAAATGCACCTAATTTTTAGTAACTTTACATTTGAATTTTGTTTCAAATTTCTAAATAAAACACTTCAACTTAAATATCTGCATTCAATACACGTATAAAAATAGTTTTTAAAAAAAATAAAGAAAAAAATATTATTTAAGCCTTAAAAAATGTTTTTTTTCAATTATTTTTAATTTTTCGGTATAAAAATTATATATATATATATATATATATATATATATATATATATATATATATATATATATATATATATATATATATATATATATATGTGTGATTTTTAGAATAAATAATATCTATTTAACAATATATGTATGTATGTATGTATGTATGTATGTAATAATAATAATATATATCAGATGAGACATGCAGACTTCTTTTAGATTGGTCTTGAGACTGTGCAGACTCAAGATAAAGGATGAAATGCGATAGCGCAAATGCGCGACCTTTCAGATTCTCGACTAATGCGCGAATTAAGTGGGCAACTGCGCAACTTCACAAATTTTTTTCAAAATTACAAGGTATATATCCTTACAAAAAAAAAAAAAAAAAAAAAACTTTATTTTAAATTACTTTACATGAAACAGTTATTTTTAAAACTTAAATAATAATATATATTTTAACAATTGTGTATCTATCTAAGTCTTACCTTGAATTTGTTGTTTTTCAAAGATTTCTTGTTTTGAGATAGTTCTTGAAGCCCTAAGATAGCTCAGCCTTGCGGTTTTAGTCAATTAGCACTTACAATAACTTAGTAGGTAAAATGATAAATCGATAGTATTAGGCAAAGAGAATAAAGATAGAATGATAGTTAAAATATTTGAAAAGAAAAGACAATTTACCTCCCTTTCTTTATTTTGGCATTTAAATGCATTCTATACAAGTACCATATACTTAAAGGCTCCCATCCATTTAAAATAAAAAATATATATATATATATATATATATATATATATATATATATATATATATATATATATATATATATATATATATATATATATATATATATATATATATATATATATATATATTGTGACTTCTGGGGCAGGGGCTGCTGGCCCACTTTGAGAGCCTAAGCAGCCTCCGCAGGAAGAAACGCCACTTTATCCTTATGACAACAATTAATCTCTTCAACATCAAACATCCCTCTATTGAAGGTGGTTCTCAAGACTCTCCCTTACCCCCTTCAAATTGATGACCCTGGAGTGACATGTGCCAATGGAGTGGCACAACGAACATCAGCAGGCAACCTTCAAATCAAGTTTCTTCTACTGGGCGCTACTCTGTTCGGTCATCCTGTGCTGCCTGTACTGTACTTCTGCGGACCAACTGCACGTAGAGTACAGAGTGGTCGAAGCCTTCTCAGTGACCTTAATGCTTGCACACCTCTCTCCCCTGACAGCTACTCGCTCTACAACTGACGTCTCCTTCCAGGTCCGGAGAGCGGAGTGAGCTCGCGGCATTGTCACTGGGGAGAGTTCTGTGGCGTCTGGGACAGGAGGCTGCTAGCCTCACTGATGAAACCTAAGCAGCCTCCGGGAAGAAACGCCACTTTATCATGACAACGCTTTATCTCTTCAACATCTAATATTCTTCAATTGAAGGTGGTTCATATACTTCACCTTACCCCTTCAATATATATATATATATATATATATATATATATATATATATATATATATATATATATATATCTATATATATACTATCTATATATATATATATATATATATATAAAGGGGGGTCGGGAGGAACGGACCAAACTCCAGGAGGTGACTGTACACAGGATAATAATGTAAAAAAACTCATATGTTCTTATCCAATTTTCATTTGTTTTCATTTTATAGCGTAATGACAAACAAAATTTCATACATTAAACGTTTGAAAAAGTGAATTATTGATTTTTTTTCTACTTATCCGATCAGCATCAAGTTTTCAGGGCTTGTATAGCCGGGCGAGATACATCTTTTTTTACTTAGATAATTTTTCTGTATACTCAAAAGAAAAATTTTAAAAAAATTTCTCCACCCCGAAAAACAAATTTAAAATTTGTTTCAAGAACAAATCCAAAACTACTGCAAAAACAAAGAAGTTATCTAAATAAAAAATGTGTATATCCTTTGACTCCAAATGTCCTGAAAATTTCATGCAGATCGAATAAATAGAAAATAAAATATCCCAATTTTTCAATTTGAAAATCCAAAAATAGTAGGTTTTGAAAATCGACTAATGCTCAGATATGGGGTCAAATATCAAAATTTTGCTCCAACACTTTTTAGGTAATAATCCAATCTTTGTATATTTCAAGTTTGAAGTCATTTCGAAAAAAATTGCAGGAGGAGTTTCGACAAATGTCAAAAACATAGATTTTCAAAAATTGAAAATACCAAAACAATGACTAAGACAGAAAAACACTCGAAAACGACGTTTTAGACATCAGAAAAAGCTACAGTTTGGTATTTATTTGGTCAAAATCGGCTAAAAATTCCGATTTTTTTTTGCCCATTTTTAGGGGGGGGGGAAATTGGGCTCAGCCCGAAGCAATAATTGGAGCGTGCCCTTAAGGGCATATCCCATAACATCATTAAGAAAATTTTTAGATATCGAAATTTTGTCCCATCGCTCGGCTGAATCTCCCCACCTCCAAAAGAAGGCATCTTCAATCTTAAATATAAATCCCCTTAAAAATAATAATAATATGACTGCGTGCAATTTTGTAAATAAACTTCAATACAATAATAACCACACGCATGATTTTAATCTTAGTACGACAGAGATGAATAATGTTTATAATTACGCTGAGAATTATGATGATTTCAAATATATTAATTATTATACTCACACTTATGACACAAATGTTCAAACTTCCTTACAATCTTTACATCACGATTCTCTTCCCTCACATACACCCTCACCTCACCATACTCAACATTTGTTGACATCTTAACCAATTCTTGCGAATACATTAATGAAGACACAAGAAACTCAGGCACGTAACGATCAGAAATCAAATCCCTATTCCCTCACATTTAACACAACCTCTCCCTGCCTTAACACTCAATCTTCCAAAACACCTCAACTTACCAACACAGCGGGTCCAACGTATTTCCTGAAAGCTCCAGTAACTTTCAATTATGTCAATTTACAACACAAATTATTTCTCTTAGACACCGGATCCATTGGCTCTTTATATAAACTCTCAGTCTTTCACAACTTTCAAAATACACTAAACACCCACATGTAACATTCAACTTAAATCTATGACAGCCTCCATCTTTCCTCAACTAGGCAAAATCGATTTAAAAATACACATTGCAGCATCACATTTCCCAGTGACTTTTATGGTAGTCCACGATTCACTATGTTCTTTTCAATCGGATTTCATTCTAAGTCAAACATCTTTAGTAATCGCCCTTCTCCTTTGATCTCAAAAATTTTGTGCTGGTCGTTAATATAAATAATACACATATCTTTCACCCATTATTCCCTTATCTTACCCATTCACATTCCTCACACAAAAATCTTTCATCTCTCACACTTCCATCATATCAACCACAACAGAATACCTCTGGTCTCAACTTTCATAATGACAAAGGTATAATTTCCGACTCACTCACTTCGCTAAACAAAGCTTCCGAAACCCCTTCTATTCCTCTCCCACAACCTCCCTCACAGACTAAACACATTCCACCTTTATTCTCTGATGATATCTCACTCTCTCACAACCTTCTTATAGATTCGGATATAACATACAATCTCTATACCACTTCTACTACAGAAATTTACCCACACTCTAAAACTACACTTTCTCTTACTGCTATCTCTTCAGTTCACACAGCTCCTTCAGAAAACCTAAATTAATCAACTAATTACACTCACATAAATAATTATTCTTACGCCGGCAGTATCCTCAGCACATCCAATCAAGGCCAAATATTAATAGACATCAATAATTTAAGCAATTCCCCCCAAACAATACAAAAAAAAACGCCCTCATTTCCAATGCAAAACCCATTATAGTTCTAGATGATCCAATAAAGGCCGTTCATACACAGCTCGTATCCACTGATAAAGAAATTCTCACTTCATTTATAATAGATGGTCCTAAAAAAGACACCCCCCTTTTGCCTAACTCAAAATTATTTGACCAATTACTACAACTTCTACTCTCATATGAAGACGTCATCGCTCTCGAGGATGACGAGGTCCCCATTTGTCCTTTACAAAAAATTCTTTCTTTAACTAAAATATCGATTTTCACACAGATATCTTACATATATAGATGAATGGACCACAAACTTTCTTCAAAAGGTTTACATAAAACCTATCTCCTCTCCGCATATAGCTCACCTCTACTCGTAATCCCCATTACTTTATTATATATTAATTTCATAGTTTCGCTTATATTATCTAATTAATCGTTTGCAGTTTCGACGACAAGCTGTGTAACTATTATTATTTTGCACTGAAGGAAAAGACTTTCAAAGTTTAAAACTCTATTTCTATTGCCCAAAGAATCTCTAATTTCATTATTCCATCATCTTGGCTTCGAATTTGGTAAAGATCGTTTCATTTTATTCGGAACAAAATCTTTTTTTTTTTTTTTTGTCTTTAAAAATTTGTAGAAACGTATCCCACATTACATTTGCATTTCCTGTTAATATTTCATCCCAATCATATACAGATAAGCTGTCCTTTAAGCCATTGAAATTAGGGTTCTTAAAATCTGGAAATTTCAAGTAATTGTTATGTATTTTGTTTTCAATGTTAATGGTAAATTTAATCATGCTATGATAACTTTTACCAATAGGTTCTATAACCTCAAAACCTCTTACCAAGGTCAAATTATTCACTGTTAATAAGTCTAAAATATTGTTTCCCCTCGTTGGGTAATCAATTATTTGAAAAAGGAAATTATCTCCAAAGAATTTTGTTAATCGCTTTCCTTCCGGATCTGCATCAAGTAAATTATAGCCGATATTTGGGCAGTTAAAGTCTCCTACAATTATTGAATGCCCTTCTGAAACTTTGCTCAATTCTTTATACAAAGCTACATCTATTACTGATTGTGAGGACTGTAGACGATAGATACTTATTAAGTTTAATTTTATATTCGATGTTTCTATTTTAAAACCAAGGATATCAATTTCATCAACATCAGCTAGTTCTGGCTGAGTAAGATATATATCTTTTATGTAAATCATAACGCCACTCCTTCCTTATTATTCTTTCTATCTTTGAAAAATAATTTATAACCATTAATTTTAAATTCCGAAACAAAATCACGATCTTTAAACCATGTTTCATTAATTGTAATTATATCGTAATTTTCTATACCAACAATAGCTTTAAATTCACTTATTTTGTTCCGGATACTTCTTGCGTTAAAAGCTATCGCTTTCATTTCGCAAGTACCAAACGAGGACTTGGGCCATCCCGAAAACCCTGTTTCTTAACAAATGATTCTCTGTGCATTTTCCTAACCTCTGTGTTCATGAGTCGACCCAATCTTGCATCACAAACATCGATCAAATGAACCCCCATCCCTTGCAAATAAATAATTTTGATCAATAAAACTTCCCCAAAAATTAGCAAAGGAGACGTTTAAATCCTTGCAAATTTCTTCTAGTTTAGTGTTGAAGAAAATTGCCTTGCTGAAAAATCTTTAGCCCATTAAAATACGAGGCAAAATTCCCAAGCACAAAACGATACCCGTTTTTTCTTTCATTTTTTTAATTAGTCTTCTAAATTTGATGATGAGTTCGTTAACCACAGTTTCCTTTTTGTATACGTTATTCTATCCAATCATGGCACATACTAGACTATTACTATCTTTAAATTGTAAATCCTTAAATTCGTTTTCAAAATTATGGATTGTTCCCTCTGTAACGCTTTTATATTTTCTTTTTGTAGGATTACGCGAAAAAAATTCATTGTCCATGTTATGTACCATAGAAGTACAAACCAAAACTGCTTCAGTTTCACACTTTTCAACCTCTAAGAGGGAAAAGGGATTCGAGGTCTGAAGTTTAAGGTTCAGTCTTAATTTGGGTTTGATTCCATTAGAGATCTTTGCAAATTTCTTTATCATTGTCATTCAAATAGTTGCTTTTTTTTTTTCTTTTTTTTTTTTCATTCAGTTCTGAATTGTTTTTTTTTTTAAAAAATTAAGGCTCTTTCAGCCACATGAGTTCCCTGTAAAGCATTATTTACTTTGCTCATTAAATTCTTTGTTCCTATGATTAATGAATTTTGTTTAGGTGTTCAGGGGAATTGGTCACGTTTATGTTTTTCTCTAAATTGCCTATTACATTCTCTAGACCAGGTGTCGCCAAAATTTTTATCCCGTCGACCCCGTCATGGAAGATTTGCCTTTTTATCGACCCCCTAGGTCAAGTATTTAACAAAAACATCGAATAATTTTTTGCATTTCTGATGTTAAGCTAAAACAAGAGCAAGTGAAGCGGGTTGCAAGCATTTTTAAAATTTAAATAAGTTGCTTCACCAGGTGCAAAAAATTATTAAAAAATAAAAAATAAATCTGAAAAATTAAAAATTCAATTAAATTGTATTTCAATTATAAATAATAATTTTAATAAAATGCATCTCAAAAAGTTATAAATTTTTATACCTTAATTTCTTCTGTATATTTTATAATATCTTTCCAAATTTACCTTACTATTTCCTACTGTTTAATATTCCGGTACACAATTTAAACACGTCTTAACGAGTTTGAAGTCCTGTCAGCGACTAGAAGAAGAAGAAGAAGAAGAGAAGAAGAAGAAGAAGAAGAAGAAGCAAGAAGAAGAAGAAGACGAAGAAGCAGAAGAAGAAGAAGAAGAAGAAGAAGAGAAGAAGAAGAAGAAGAAGAAGAAGAAGAAGAAGAAGAAGAAGAAGAAGAAGAAGAAGAAGAAGAAGAAGAAAGAAGAAGAAGACAGAAGAAGAAACGAAGAAGAAGGAAGAAAGAAGAAGAAGAAGAAGAAGAAGAAGAGAAGAAGAAGAGAAGAAGAAAAGAAAGAAGAAGAAGAGAAGAAGAAGAAGAAAGAAGAAGCAAAGAAGAAAGAAGAAGAAGAAAGAAGAAGGAAGAAGAAAGAAGAAGAGAAGAAAGAAGAATAGAAGAAGAAGAAGAAGAAGCCGAAGGGAGAAGAAGAAGAAGAAGAAGAAAGAAGAAGAGAAGAAGAAGGAAAGGAAGAAAGAAAAAGAAGAAGAAGAAGAAGAGAGAAAGAAGAAAAGAAGAAGAAGAAGCAGAAAGAAGGAAGAGAAGATAAGAGAAGAAGAGAAGAAGAAAGAAGAAGAAGAAGAAGACGAAGAAGAAGAGAAGAAGAGAGAAAGAAGAAAGAAGAAGAAGAAAGAAGAAGAAAGAGAAGAAGAAGAAAGAAAGAAGAAGAAGAAGAAGAAGAAGAAGAAGAGAAGAAGAAGAAGAAGAAGAAGAAGGAGTTAATAATTAAATAATAAATTTAGATCACGCGTCAATTTTTTACTTCAAATTTAAGCTTTTCAATTTCTTCTAATAGTTTCTTTATTTTCAGAAGAAATTTTATTAAGGACTATTAGCGAATAAAAAGAAGTTAAAACTTTTAATATTATACTAATATTTCGCCCGTATACTTCAGGGCATGAATCAACGGTTTAGCTTAACTTATATTTAATAATGCAGGCTTACAAAATAAATTTCTAAATTTAAAAAACCAAAATTATTTTAAACATTAATTAAATGATTTTAAAAAATAATTTTTGACTGAAAATCAAGAAAAGCTTAACTATTATTTTTGCAAATTACAGCTTTATCATGGATATCTAGGTGTACCATGCAAAACACAAATAATTCAAAACAAAAAACATTCAAGCATTCATTCATTTCTTTAATTTCACAACGAAAACGGCTTTAAAGTTATTTTTAAATAAAAGAGATTCTGCTATAACGAAGAGTAGTTGAAATTACCCACTTGAAATAAAATTTTAATACACCTAGCAATTTTAACTGTAGGAGGGGATTTGTGATCTGTCGTGTAATGCTCCCATATTTTACTGGGTTTATACCTGTCTTGCATAATTCGAATTCTTAAAGTGTTAGTTGTGTATCCCACATAAGAGGAATTACATCCTACTTCTTTGCAATTAAATTGACACACAACATAATTTCTGTAATTCTCCGAACATGACCACGGGTACTAAAATATGAGGACACTCGTCTCGGTGTGTAGTAGCTTCTAACATTTACTCTTTTCTCTGACTTAACATGTTCCTTTACCATTATGTTTAATTTTCGTTCTTCTCTAGAAAAATTTGTCAAATTTAATGATTTAAAATTAAAAAGTTATCTTGCTTTCCTTGTGAGAACTCGTCGCATTCAGAAAATCCACCCTAAAATTTCTCGGGACCACGACGGACCCTCACTATGGCATCTTGTAAATGTGTGGTTCATCCTTTGGCAAGCATTCCTTTACTGACTAAATTCATGTTTTTTTCGGTTTCCCAGCCGGTCCATTCAAAGCACCCTCACCACTATACATCCGTTTAACCAACTGACTATCATCCATCATTTCCAAATGAATAAACCATCACAACGAACTTTCATTTATTCTCTCATTTACCCCTTTCTTTACACCACACAACTCTCTAATATGTTCATTCCTAATTTTATCAATTCTTCTCACTCCTAACACGCCCCTAAGATTAGTTGGGCACCAGGTTGGTCGAACATCTGTCCAAAAAATCCTCGGACACCTCAATTTGGGAGTGTTAGAGACATCGTATCACCTCAAATTTGGTATACCCTTTCATATGACGTAACCTCGTCGTAAACGTGGTTACGTGTCCTTGCACATCCCGTAGGGGGTGCCGGCCCCGAAAAATAGGAAATGTCCGTAGAAGGCTTAAATTTGGAGATTGTCTAGATGAGGTATGAATAAGGAGGAGTCGGATCCAGATTCGAATTCTGATCCGGCACCGGTGCTGGAGTCGGAGTGGTGCTTAGTTGAGTGTAATAGAGAATCGTACCGTCCTAAAATTTTGCAGCGCGCTAGATGGTGACGTAACCTCGCCTACGACGAGGTTACGAGTCCGTGCGCCTCCCCGGAGGGGGGTGCTAGCCCCCTAAAAAAGGAAATGCCCGTTTAAGGTTGAAATTTGGAGATGGCACAGAGGAGGAAGAAGTAAGCAGGATACAGACTCAGAGTCGGATTTGGCTCCGGCAACGGTTCTGGCTACGATGCGGTGCCGAGTTAGTAAATATTTGTATAATAATACAAAATTTGTATCCTTATATATGTTATTGAACCCGTAGATCTCGAATATGAGGGTTATAAGTTCGTAGAGGGTGTCTAGGGACCCCTTCCCAGATGGGGGCTCTCGAAAGAAAAGCACAGATTGTATAGAAAAGGAAGGCTGAAATTTGGATAGTACATAGGAGAAGGAGAAAGGAGTCTGAGTCTGAGGAGTCGGAGTTGGCAACGGCACCGGTGCTCACTCCGGTGCGGTGCCGAGGTAGTAAACATGCGTATAACAATATAATGTTGGTGTCAAAATATATGTTTACAAGGTCGTAGAACTCGAATATGATAGTTTGGGTGTTTGAGGACCCCTGCAAGGAGGGTCTGCCTACCTGCCCGCAATGGCGCGAAACCGGCGCATACGCGTTCGCGCCTGCAGACGTGATCCGGCGCAAAACTGTCGCGAGGGTGCAAACGTGTTTTGTTTTCATACTTCATTTTTTAGTTTTGTGAGTGAACATTTTGTTCTTAGGAAAATATTTTATGTTTTACATATTTTTTTTATCACACACACACACATATATATAATATATATATATATATATAATATATATAGTATATATATATACTATATATATATATATACTATATATATATATATATATATATATATATATATATATATGGGTAGAGTAGCACGCATACTCTCAGCGATGAAATTACCTACCATTTTGATTATGGTATGTATGACATTTAAGTGCCTAATGGTTCGTCTTTCAGTTCTGCGTTCATATACACACTCATCCTTTCGACAACATCTTACAGACACTACCTTTTATCCACATATCATATACAGATTCTTATATCCACACCCTTCTTTTAGATAGCATATTACAGGCATTCCTATCCAGTATATCCCTACGTGTGGGGTAGAAAGAATTGCCCACGTCGTATGTCCTGCGTGTCGTAGAAGGCGACCAAAAAGGGCGGTGGTAGTTGGGTTGACTGCCCAATACTACTTATCTTTTGCCAGGAATGCTAACGCATGCCTCGGAGAAGGTCGTGATTGGCGTAAATGGCCTTCTCTTTTTCGGAGAAATTGTATGAATCGTGTGGGTACATGGAATGTCAGAGGAATAAATGTTGAGGAGAACAGGAGGGAGGTGATGGATGTTTTTAGAAAGGGCAAATTTGATTTGCTCTCTGTGACTGAAACAAAGATGAAAGGAAACGGTGAAAACGAGTGTTTTGGCGTGAAATGTTTTGTGCTGCTGTGGAAAGCAATGTGAGGGGGGGGGGAGAGAAGTTGCAATTCTGATGATTGACTTGTGGCACAGAACAATGGTAGATTTTGTGTGTGCGAGTACTTGAATTCTAATGGTTAAATTTAAGTTTGAAAAGGTCAAAGTAAGTGTGGTTTTGACATAGGGTCCGACTGAGGGTAATGTTGAAGAGAGTGCAATTTCTGTGACAATCTGAATGATGATTTGGATGGGATGAGTAGGAGCTTCAAATTGATTATGCTGGGTAACCTAAATGGTTGGATAGGTGATCAAAAAAGGGGGTGGTATAACAGATGGCTTTCGGGTGTCAGGAGAAAATGAGAGTGGTAGGAAAATGATTGATTTCTGTGAGGGGAGAGGTATGTGTGTAAGTAATACTTTCTTTAAACACAAGAGTATTCATAAGTATACTAGAGCTGGTGTAGGTAGAGATGGCATCGAAGTGCAAAGTATGATTGATTTTGTGTCGGTGAAGAAGGAGATGTTGAAGTATGTTAAATCAGTATGTTAAATCAGTGAGTGGGTTAGGAATGGGATTATCGGATCATTATGTTGTTTTATGTAAAATTAAGTTAGTAGGGGCTTGGATGGAGAGGAACTTGATAGGGAAGGAAGTAGGTAGAATTAATAGCGAGAACTTCAGTGAAGAAGGTAATAAGGATAAGTATTAAAGAGCGCTTGCAATTATATCAGTTGAATGTGAACAAGTTGAAACTGAACTAATCTGGAAGCAAATGAGGAAGCGGTTGTTAGCAGTGCGAAAGAAGCGTGTGGATGTTCTAAGGCAGGGAGTAAGTATGGTAACAGTGAATGATGGAATGAGGAGATGATGCAAACGGTTTAAATTAAAAAAAGAAACGTGGTTGAATGTATTTAAAGCCAATGATGAGGTTTCAAAAAAAAAGATGTTTGGAATTATATAAAGAGGAAAAAAGGAATTCTAAAAGATGCACACGTAAGATAAAAATAAGGTAAATGAACAGTTTGGAAGGAGGATGAATGGGGACTTATAAGGGAATAGAAAGCTCTTCTGAAAGGAAGCGAGAAAGGTTAAGATTGAGAATAAAGTTAATTTGCTTAGAATAATGAATAGAGATGGTGCTTTTGTAACTGAGGAGACGGATGTGAGGGGATTGTGGAAGGAACACTTTTTAAATCTGCATAACATCGGCAGTAATGAAGAGGTGATAGTCAATGTGTGTGGGTTTGATGGTGCAAGAAAGAATAAGTGTTTTGGAGATGAGGTCGTTAGTAAGGAGGAGGTAATGGGTAGAGTTAGAAAGTTGAAGTATGGTAAATCTGCAGGTATAGATGAAATTACTGGTGAAAAAAATCAAGAACGGAATCAAGATGATGAATGATTGGATTTCGAAGTTATGTAACAAAGCGTTTATGGAGGTTATAGTTCTTAGGGATTGGAGGAGAGCAGTAATAGTACCCTTATATAAGGGAAAGGGGGATAAGGGTAACTGTAGTAATTATAGGGGGATTAGTTATTGAGAGTTGTAGGGAGTATATGCTGGTATTTTGTCGAAAGAGTTCGTCGAGTGACTGAAGGACTGATTGGTGAAGAACAAGGTGCGTTTAGAGGTGGTTGAGGATGTGTTTATCAAATCTTTCCATTGAAACAAATGATTGAGAAAATGATTGAAAAGAAGAATAAATTGTATTTAGGTTTTATTGAATTTTCAACATGCGTATGATATGATTAATAGGGAAGCTCTATGGCAGGTGTTAGTGATATATGGTGTTGGTGGTAAGCTCTGAATGAATCAAACGTATTGTATGAGATAGTTGAAACGTGTGTAGGGAATAGATGGAGTCGAAAGTGATTGGTTTGATATTAATAGCGGAGTGAGGCAGGGATTTCTTATTCTTCTTGGTTATTACTTGTATATGGAGGCGTATAGAAACGAAGTAGAGTCGGGGTGGCACGGGATGTGTATAGAAGATGGAGGATCGAGGAAGAAGTGGGGTGCCCTACCTATTTTATGTGGATGATTTGGTTTTGAGTGGCGAATCGGAAGAGAGTTTGAGAGGATTGATAGAGAGATTTGGCAGGGTGTTTAAAAGGAGTGGTTTGAAAGTATATGTAGATATGAGTAAAGTTATGGTTGTTAGTGAGGACAGTCCTCGGTGAGCAGTTATTTTAGATGGTGAGCAGCTGGAACAAGTGTCTCAGATTAAATAATTAGGATTTATGTTCGATGAAAAGGGAGTGGATAATGTAGTTTGTAGTAGGAAACTTGTGAGTGGCAGGAAGGTGGCTGGTGCAATTAAATCGTTGTTGGATGCAAAATCACTAAGTCTTGAATGCACTAAAGTTTTCCATAAGGGTATGTTGTTACCAATGTTAGTTTATAGTGGTGAAATTATGGTCTGTAATAAGAGGTATATATCTAAAGTAAAATTTCTTCAAATAGACAATCTTAGGGGCGTGTTAGGTGTGAGAAGTATAGGTAAAATCTGGAATGAACGTATTAGAGAGTTGTTTGGTGTGATGAAAGGGGTAAATGGGAGTATAAATGAAAGTATGTTAAGATGGTTTGGTCATGTGGAAAGAGTGGATGATACTTATATACTGGAATGAACGTATTAGACAGTTGTGTGGTGTGATGAAAAGGGTAAATGGGGGAATAAATGAAAGTATTTTAAGATGGTTTGGTCATGTGGAAAGAGTGGATGATACTTATGATACTTAATTTATAGTGGTGATTGTGTTAGGAATCTACCGGATGGAATACCGAGGAGAAAGGTGTTTGAGTCAGTAAGTGATGCCTGGAGGAGAGAAATGTGAGTTTGGCAGAGGCGAAAAGGAGGGTGCATAATAGGGGTGAAGGGCGAGGTTTTGTGAGGGGTTATGATTGTGGCCAACCTGGGCCAAGGGATGAACCCTACATTGACGAAATTCCATAGTACGGGTCCGTCGCGGTCCCCTGAAGCTCTAGGGTGGATTTTCTGACTTCGACGACTTCTCACTAAAAGGTAAAAAAGGGGTGGTAAGTTAGGGCTTTCTTTTCGACTTGCGTCATATTCTTCTATTACTTTTCAGTGTTCGGTGCATGCTGCGCCCCTTACCCCAAGTGCGCCCCTTACCCCAAGTCTTGGGAAGAGAAGGTTCGTGATGATGATGACGATGATGATGATGATGAATATATATAGTATCCTAAATTATAACTTAAAAATATAATTACTTGCAAAAATCAAAAGGTTAAATTTACGTCTGTATTTTTGTCAATATTTAGGCAAGAATAAAATTTTAGCATAAGTACAAAAAAAATTATATATAAGGCTTCTCCGCATTATTGAGATACACACTCTTACTAACTCCAGACTCACATCCTCACCAACAAGTAGATCAGAACCTCGAATCCTTTTCTTCACTCCAAGCTACCTCGACGAATCAACCAAGGCTACAGAAACTACGATTTACGAAAAAATCCAAAAGAAGAATCGTGCAAGGCTTGCAAGCTCCAAGCGAAGCCCTAGACTGTTTTTGAAGTTTACTTAGTATAGTATCTCATTTAAATGGATAACTTTGTTTCTTTCTTTTACAGAATAAAGAATAATATTTATGGTTCCGATAATGTCATAGCTGATGCTTTATCACGTTCAATATCATCCACTTCCATCGATTCATTTGATCTTCCTGCTAAAACACGATCATAAGCAACAGAAGAAGAATTACAAACTTACAAGTCGAAACTTTATGCTTTTCTATTTTATGACAATCTTCAAATTTGGTGTGAAACTGCTACTCATCATCCTCATCCGTTTTTTTCCAAGCAGAATCGTGAACAAGTTTTTCAAGATCTCCATAGTATGTCTCATAAAAGTGTCAAAGCTTCTCTTTGATTAGTGAAGACGCACTATTTTTGGCCCAATATGGATAAAGATATTCGTGTATGGACTCAATCTGGTCGACAATGTCAATGTTTCAAGATTCACCGTCATATAAAGCAACCTATTTTCTTTTCCTTCAACATCACCTGAAGTTTCAGCGCGATCAGTGCCAACAAAAGAAGAACCTCCTTTACGTAGAAATCCAAGGTGTAAGTCAAGTAACATTCTCCAAGCAAACTTATATACGATATATTTGATATAAATAATTATTTATAACATTTTGTTTATTGCATTTTATATTTTCATGCACTCAAATGTTTGTATGAATGTTTATAACAACGAACACGATACTCCCAGAAGCTCTCCGAGTAGACAACTACCAGGGCCGACAGCGCTAACCTGAACCTACACACCCAGCACCCGGAGCCACACACTACTCGAGCACGCTCACCTACCATGTTTGTAATGGAACTGTTATATCTACGGATATAATCAGATATACTTATATTTATGGTCAAAATATATGTAGTTTTTATTATAATATATATATGATATTATATATATATATATATATATATATTATATAATAATAATTATAATATATATATATATATCCTATATATATAATATTTATAAATATATATATATATATATATATATATATTATATATACAACATTTATATATATATTATTATATTAATATATATATATTTTATAACTATATAATATAATACTACTGTATTAGCGGTATCTCCTACCTTAGCTAGAGGTCGCTGTTATACTCATCTATAGCTAATATAAGATTATCTCTCTACCTGACCTTGATATTACTTCTTTCTAATCCATTACTATCATTTATCATATATCGTTCCCATTATTAACTAGATCAGTATAAAATCTGCTATCCTCCCAATCACCCCCAATCGCTCCTCCAGGGCAACTGACAACCAGGCGATATCATCGTTCCGAGCGCTATATTATAACCGAACTGCATAAGCTTCTTCTATTATACCAATACCCACGCATAAATTATCTCATTAGTGATGACATCTATATCTTCGTTGTGCCATTTACCGCGTATCTTATTATCATATTTTCCTCTACCCACTCCACCTTTGGCGTGCGGCATAAAGATCACGAGCTATCCTAAATCTAATGACTTAAAAAATATAAATTATTGTAAGAAAATCACTACAGTGTTATTTACATCACTATGTTATTTTGTCGTCAACAATGTAATTATGTGGTGCAATAAAATCTTCCACTCCTGCTCAGGCAAAGTAAAATCTCTTCCTCCTATCATTCATATATCACACTGCTACTTCCCGCATACCTTAAGGTGTGGGAGTGAGCGAGCCACATCTTACTAGTCACAGACCACTCAGCGAGAGAGAGTGAGAACCTCGTGTGTGTGTGTGCGAGTGCGAGAGCTGACTGCTCCCATTACTTACGATAATGAGATAAACAGCCACTAAGACAACAAGAACTACAGAACTACCGAATTACAAAACACCTAATAAAAATGCTCCAAATTTGAAAAGAGTAGTCTTAATTTAATTTATAAGAACTGTTAATTAATTCCCTAAATGAAATTTTTTTCTGTCTCTCTTTCATATCAGGTCTCTCTCTTCAGCTTCTGCCTCCGTTTGTTCTCTTTCTCGCACAGTTTCAAAGGAGCAATATCTCAAATTTAAACAAGCCGGGTAAACTTCTTTTACTAGTCCTTTTACTGATAAAGCCATATCCAATAGATTGGACTTTTTAATCGTAGCCTGATCTGTACACCGGCTGCTCGTCACCTCCTCAGTTCAATCAGAAAAGGATCAGAGTAGAATCCCGGTGTAAAGATTTCATTCTGTGTTCACTGCCATTTGGCGCTACATATCTTTTGTCAGAACTATTTCATCGTATTCCGTTCCGTCCATAGCCACGAAGATATCTTTGCGGCGTCTACGAGCCACTTCTATAAAAACAGCTAATGTTTCCACTACTCAGACATCCTGTTGGGTTCAGCCTCTTTTACTTAAAGAAGAACACCCAGTACAGAAGCGTCAATAGCAAACCGTTGAATCGTTTCTCATCACCTCATAACAAGACAAATATACCCCTAAATCCCATAGCTCAAGGTATCCGTTTCATGCGCGTGATAGTTCTTGGTGAGCCTCACAAATTTTTTAGATCTACTTCATTCCCTTACTCCGACATGTAGGCCCCCTTCCGCCCACACACACACACACGCCCCCATACCACTTATCTCCTAAAGACCTATATACGATTAACTATACATACTACCTGTCCTCCTACTCACCTACGACCTAGTACTGACCTCTATACATTAGACTCTCACTTTTAAAAGTAAACTTAGAGTCACTTCGTTCCAGCGAGCTCATCCACTACAGGGTGGAGTGAGTGAGTGAGGGTAGGTATGAGCTCATACTCCATACTCTAGTCCGTATGTATATCATTACTACGTCTTCATCATAGCCTTCTACTGACGATATAGTATAATATATATATACCTTCAATAATAATAGGATATATATAATTATCACGGTTAATAACTTAATATATAAATAACTATATATATATCTAATATAGTAAACACTATCCGTCTACCTAGCTCATACAACTTAATCTTAATAGGACCATAGTGCCTCATAACCACGAGACCCTTATGATCTCTCCCCTTATCACTCATCACTGACTCATCCAATCAGCCCGGCGCTGCTCAGACCGCGATCCTACGCTCAACCGGGACTCGACTCGCTCTCTCACCCTCTTCCGGCAATCTAATTCGATTCCCAGCGCATCCCACCTTTAAGTCCTCCCCAGCTCACCTTCTACCCTCTGATCCTCTATCCTGCTGCGGATGCGCCCGCAGCGTATCCCCATAATTGCCCTCGCCTCTCTTCTGCTTCCATTCCTGAATACTTCTCCCACCCGCCGCGACTACACCCGCAGTCCGACCCTCCCTCCCTCCGCGCCTTCTCTGGCTGTTAACCTTGCCAAACCCCACTTAACCCAGTTACTGCTAACACACTAGTCCGCTATCTACTCTCGCATCCTATTGTTATCTGACGCCCACGCCTTGTCCCCAATATATATATATATATATATATATATATTGTATATATATGAACAATCAACATCGATGAGAAATCTCCCCTTGAATCCAATCTTTTCACTTAGTCAAAATAAATACCTTTAATAATATATTTTATGATGGGGATATAACAACGCATATATAAAGAGTTTATTTAAACAGTTTTATTCCCTTTTATTTATTCCATCCTCATATTAAAGAAAAACTCTTATCCTCAATTGAAGCATTAAAGAAGAGCTATTAAAAAATCCGAGTGAGTTAAAGTGCTCCCTAAAGGGAAGTCTTTTAAAACAAACGATTTTATTGTTCAACACATTTTGCAGATTTAATAAAATAAACAAAATTCCATTTAGTTATTATGTGTTTTAAATGATTTTCAAGTCAATTCTATTTTTATTATTGTTATTATTTAGCGAAAGATTTATTCACAAACACACACGCAAATATATATATATATATAATATATAATAATATATATATATTACTATCATATATATACATATATATATTATATACTATATATATTATATATACTATATATATATATTTCATAATCGCCCACCTTCTCTCTCCAAAGGACTGAGGGTTAACATCGCGATAGATGCACTGGAACAGAAAGTATAGAAGAATATGACGCAAGTCGAAAGGAAGCCCAGCCTTATCTCCCCATTTATACTTTTAGTGAGAAGCTCGTTGAAGTCAGAAGAGTGCGCGAGCCCTAGAGCTTCACGTGACTCTGATGGACCATCACCTATGCATCTCGCTAATGTAGGAGTTCATCCCTTTGCCAGGTGGGGTAAATGCGTCCAGGCTTATTTTTTGGGCCTTGACGCTTATTATTGGCACCTTTCTTTCTCGCCTCTGCCACAAATTCAACATCCTCTCCACCCAGGCATTCCTGTTGATGTGACTCACTTTTCACTGTTAATTAAAGACCTGATTACCTGTTTCCTTATTCATCCATCCTCTTCCAAATGACCCGAACCATCTTCAATCATACTTTCATTGTATTCTCTCATATTTCTCCATTTCTTACACTGCTTACACAACTACCCAATACACGTCATTCTCATTTTACCTTAAAATTTCTCACACCAACACAGCCTTACATTAGGCTAAGCTGCAAAGTATCACGATTTAGGATCATCACCTTTTAGTTCCTCTTATATAAATATATATTATACTGTTAATACGTATTTCTACTATATAACATATAATATAATATATATATTAATATATAATTATAATATATATATATACTATATAACTATATTATATATAATATAGCTTAGATAAGAGAGGGGTGGGGGGAATGTGTGTAAAAGAAAGAATTACTGAGAATTGAATTTAAGGAGGAAGGATAGTGAGATTTTTAGTGGGCGCTTTCTAGAATCCTAGCTTGTCTAATTTTATGTATACATTATTGGCTTATTTGCCAAAAAAAATTTGTTTCAAAATTTAAAAAATTTTTTTTGCACATTTGTTCCAAGAAGAATATCAAAACTGCTGCATATTCAAAAAAAAATTTCTAAATGAAAAATGTGTATTTTCCCCGACTTCAAATGTCTTGAAAATTTCATGCAGATTGGGTACACAAAAAAAAAAAAAATCCATTTTTCCTTTTCAAAACCCAAAAATAGTAGGTTTTCAAAATAGACCAATACTCATATATAAATAACATATTTGGAATCTTCCTAAAAATTTAGTAATAGTCCAGTCCTTGTATAATTTAAGTTTTAAGTCATTTCGAAAAAAATGTAGGATGAGTATTGACAAATGTCAAAACCATAGATTTTCAAAAAATGAAATACCAAAACAATGACTACAGATAGGAAAAAAAAAAAACTCGAAAACGACGTTTTAGACATCAGAAGAAGCTGCGGTCAAAGAAGATTACTTTTTCAAAATCGGCTGAAAATTAAGAATTTTATGTCCAATTTTAGATGGGGGGGGGGGGAAATTGGGGCTCAGCCCGGTACAAAATGAGACCTTCCCCTTAATGTTAAAGAAAGTCGTACAATATTACTTACTTAATCAAAACCAATAAAATGATTTGGAAATATTTTGCAACGAATGATCAACACATTACTATAGAGAAAAATTGTTTTTGCACAAATCGATTTTATTCCTACGAATTTGTTGCCAAAAAAAAATATATATATATATATATATATATATATAATATATATATATATATATATATGATATTTAATATATATAATATATATATATATAGAGTATATATATTATATATAATTATAATATATATATGTATACATAGTATATATATAAATATATGGATATATTATATATATATATGTATATATATATATATATTAATAAATACTTATATATATATATTATATATTATATATATATACTATATATATATATCTATAAGGGGAAAAATTTTGAAACAAGTTTTGAATTCGTTTATTTTGCTCTTCGTTCCATTTCTATAAGTTATAACTCAGTTTGTGGCTGAAGTGACAACAAGTAATAACGTTAACTGTTTGTGATGCTTAAGTAATTTTTAATATTGTAGTTCAATAAATTATCGCTTGTAAAATTTGAACAGATACCTAAAAAATAAGCAGGACTTGCAATATTTTATTTAGTGACTTTTACGCGAGGACTTTTGTATTGGAAAAAAAAATGAAAATCTTGAAATAGACTTTGATTTAATTTTCGATTGCTCTTGTAGAAATACGAATGGGGCAAAACAGGCTTTCAGCATTAGCAGTGCTCACAGTGGAGAAGTATATCATGAACATTTGTGATTTCAAGAGGAGAATGGTTTGCGGTATATATATATATATATATATATTATCACCTATAATATATATATATAATATTATATTACTATATATATATATATAATATTAGATTATATAAATATATACTAATATAATATATATATATTGTTGAAGTATTGTGTTAGATGTTAAATGCAGTGATTGGGTTAGGAATGGGATTATCGGATCATTATGTTGTTTTATGTAAAATTAAATTCGTGGGGCTTGGATGTTGAGGAAGGTGATAAGGAAGGAAGTGGGTAAAATTAAGAGTGAGAAGTTAAGTGAACAAGGTAATAATGATAAGTATTTAAAAGCTCTGGGAAGTAAATCATTTAATCTGTAAACAAATTGAAGCAACAAATCCTGGAAGCAAATGAAGGAAGCGAATTTATTAGTTCAAATGAAGTATGGGAAGTGCCTAACGTAGGAAGTAGAATTTACCAGTGACTGTTGAATGAAGAGGTGATGCAACCGTTAAAGTAAAAAAGAAGCGTGGTATGAATGTACTAAAAAGCCTATGATGAGGTTTCAAAAGAAAGAAGTTTGGAATTATATAAGGAGGAAATTAGGAATACTAAAAGATGCGTACGTAGGAGTAAAAAGGGGTAAATAAAGTTTGGAAGGAGGATGAATGGGACTTACAAGGAAATAGGAAGCTCTTCTGGAAAGAAGCGTGAAAGGTTAGAATGAGAATAAGGGGAATCTGTTTAGATTAATAGGAGATAGGAACAGATGTTTTCGAAACTGATAATAAAATGGATGTGGAAACTGTGGAAAGAACACTTTGAAAATCTGCATAACATTGATAGTGAATGTGTGTTGGTTTGATGGTGCATGATAAAGTAGATATTTTGGGGATTAGGTAACTAGTAAGGAGAAGGTAGTGGATAGAGTGAGAAAGTTAAAGAATGTTAAATCAGTAGGTATAGACGGAATTACTGGTGAAATGATAGAAAATGAGGTGATATTGTGGTTAAACTGGATATGGAAGCTGTAACAAAACGTTTGTGGAAGGGATAGTTTAGAAGTACTGGAGGGGAGAAGTGATAGTATCCTTATATAAAGATAATGGTGATAAAGAGAATTATAGGAACTAAAGAGTTTAGTGAGTGTTTCCTGGAAGATATACATGCTGGTCTTTTGGTTGAATGAGTACGTGGAGTGACTGAGAGGCTGATTGTTGATGAACGTGGTACATTTAAAATTGGCAGAGGACCAGTAGATCACGTTTTTACATTGAAGCAAATGGGTGAGATTATAAGAGAGATGAGGTACAAATTATATAAAGATTTTATTTACTTGCAATAGGGGTATTGAAGAATTAATAGGGAAGCTCTGTGGCAGGTGTTAGTGATATGCTTATGAATCAATCAAATGTATTATGTATGTCGATAGTGAAGAATGTGTAAAAATAAATGGAGTAGATAGTGAATGGTATAATATTAAGAGTGGAGTGAGGCCGAGATGTGTTATGTCTTCATGGCTATTTAATCTATTTATGGGTTGGATAATGAAATATTTGAAGGTAGGGAAGGCATGAGGGAGGGGGTTGAACTTGTGGACAATGGAAGAGAGTGGAGAGTGTCTTACCTGTTGATATGTATATATTTGGTTTTTGCGTGGCGAATGTGGAAGAGAGTGGAAGGATGATGTGGTGATTTGGCAGGTGTGTAAAAGGAGAGGTTTGAAAGAGTAGGCTCGTAGTGATGAATAAGTTGTGTATAATAAGGTGTGTCTATGAGTGAGGACAGCCTTCTGTGGGAAGCTATGTAGATGGTGATCAGCTGCAACAAGTGCCTGAATTTAAATAGGATATATTGTTGGATGAAAAGGAACGATGATGCAGAGTTGTTAGGAAAGTTGTGATGGCACAAGTGTGGCTGGGCGTAATTAAATCGTCGGTTAGATTGTAAAATGGCTGTCTTGAGTCCAAACGGGTCTTACATTGAAGGTATTGTTACCTGTGTTAATGTATAGTTTAGTAGTGAGAGACTATGGTGTCTGGAATAAGAGGTATAATACTAAAGTACAAAGTGTTCAGCATGCGACAATCTTAGTGCGTATGTTATTTTGTGAGAAAATTGATAAACATGGGAATGAACGTATTGCGCTAGGAGTTCTGATGTGTGGATTTGACGAAAGGAGATAAATGAGAGAAAATGAAAGCACATTGAGATGGTTTTGTTGTGAAAGGAATGATGATCGTCGCGCTGTTTGAAGTGGATGTAAAATACTAGTGGTGAGTGTGCTGCAATAGGCCGGATGGGAGACGAAGAAAAGTGGATTGTAGTGCTAGTAAAGAATGCCGTGGAGGAGAGGAATGAAGTTTGGCAAGGCGAAAGAAAGTACATAATAGATCAATGAATAGCGTGTTTCGTGAAATGATATACGTGGTTGGTCCCCACCTGTGCAGGTAAGCTGTGGCTTTATTTTTTTCCAACTGTTGGCGTTAACATATTCTTTAACACATTCAGTTTTTCCAGTGAGCTGCTACGGCACCTTATCCCTCCTAGTCTTGTCATGAATTACTTTCATGGAATGACCGTTTACGCCAGTTCCAAATCTGGCAGCCTAGCCCTTTTTAAGCGACTTGTGTCTGTGTACTTATTCTGTATTTAGACACGTTTAATCTTTATTGATTGAATTATATTTATAGTTTCATCTGCCGTATTTTTGAGTAATACGCCTTTAGCTATCCCCTACCCAGTTTTGAATCAGTTCTTTTTCTGTCAAACCTAACCTATATTCCTAGCATCTTTTATACACCTTTTGGGTTGTGTTTTGGTAGATTGTATGGTTTCCGAAGTAGAGACTGGATCGGATTCCCTAGAAGGATATCCCAGAGGCTTAGAGTTGAGATCTCACGAATGCTTGAATTAACAGTACACAAACCACTGCCAACCTATCCATTGAAATATTTAGCGTATATAGATATATATAACTCGTATATATATTATATATATATTATATTATAATATATATGATTATATAATTTAGTGATATATATAAACATTTTTTATTATTTTTTTTAAATACTATAACCTCTAATACCAATAGCTATAATAATATATAAAAATATATATATATAAATAAATAAAATACTATTTATATTATTTTATATCTTGTATATATAGTATATATACCTATATATCTACTATATTATGATATATATATATATATAGTGATAACTATATACTACATATATAGATCGTCAACCACCTTCTACTTTACTTTTGGTTGTTTTCCATAGTAAATATTATTGATTATTTAACAATGGAGTTCTACGAGAGTTCCATTTTCATTCCTACCGCAGTAAGATGTAAACTTTTATCTTGAAGCCTCAACTCTATCTAAATACATCTTCTCTCCAACGGATTTAAATCAACCTGCCCGACACAGCCACCCAAAACACTCTCCAATAAGTGTATATATCCCCTGTTCCTTCAACTGAAACATCTTGACTATTTATTGGCAGAAAAAAATGACTTCATTAGACGTAAAAAGCAACACAAGAAGGACCTCATAAAAGATATCACAAATTCTGCCTCACCTTACACAATATCACACCTCATCACAAATTAACCGTAATTACATGGACCCCTATCATACAGGTACTTGACCTCCTACAACGCAAACTAATTGAATCCCTTTGTATAAAAACATCTCCCCAACTATAACAAACTACAAGGAGAATACTCTTTAGATCCCACACAACGCTTATCAAATTATTCACCTCCACACCTTTTTTCAAAAAAATCTAACAAAAATCATTAATTTATTTTTTTCTACCATTTCATTTATTTAAACTTTCCACTTTTCATTATTTAAATTAAAAATTTTTTTAGTCTTCCATTCACTGCGTCTGACAGAGGGTCCAGCACGGATCGAAAGCTAACGCCCTCCACAATCAGAGAAATTCCCATTTATAATATAATGAATAATCATTGGTTGTTTTAAGTTAATTGGTTATTTTATCTAAGGATATATATAAACGGTTAAGCATATATATATAGTATATTATGACTATTATATATTATATAGTAATTATTATACTATAATATAGTATAGTAATAGGTATAGTATATATATATATATATTTATAATTATTATATCATATAATTACTAAAATTACTCTATAATTATTATTATTAATTATATTTAATTTATAATTTGTTACTTGATAAATATTAACTTCTATTTGGAATTTTCTTATTTACTACAAATATAGGCCCTTTATATAAGTACTTTACCTATACTCAGGGCGGCTATATAAGCTCTCTCGAATCTTTCTATATATATATTAATATATATATATAATGTATATATAATATATACGTATATAGATATAGTTAGATATATATATATTGTATATATAATCATATATGGTATGTATCACTTATATATATATATATATCATATATCCACAGAATCACCAATTACTCTATCGCTATAAAAATTATTACTGATATTATAGATGATTATATAATTATGTAGTATCTTCTAATATTATAACATAAAATTTTAGTTATTGTAAAAATCGAAAAAGTATTATTCAATATTTATGGAACAGAAATAATTAATTACGGAAGCAGGAAGAATATGGTAGATAAGGCTGCCCCTGCCTTATTGAGATACACAACTCCCCACCCCCCCAAAAAATTTTGTCCCCCCCCACCCTTCCCCCAAAAATCTTATTAAAAAAACTTTTTCCCCCCCCCCTTCCTTACCAACAAGAAGATCAGAACCTCAAAAGCTACAGAAACTTCAAATCTCAAAGAAGTGGGGTAAACAGCCGACTAAGCAGTCAAGACTACAGAAACTTCGATTCCAGAAAAAAATCCAGAAGAAGACTACAATGACCTATAAACGCCATGCAAACTCAAGACTTTCTGAAGTTTACAAACGAGGGTATCTCAATTAAAAGGGTAAAGAATAACATCTCTGCAATTATATCATCCAGATGTTACTCATCTCCAAGGTCACTGACGCTCTCAAGTCGCCATCGGAAGCTGCTCACTACATCAGGATGATTGATGGTGAACCAATAGCTCTTACATTAATAATTGGTACACTCGGAGAAAACACCAGGCCTCCTTCAGATCCAACCACCAGCATTAATAGTTAAGAATCCCAAGTTGACTCGCATATCACCAATGCGGACAACGAGGAATGTTGACACTGCTTGCTGAGCTCGAGCAGTTTTTTTACGCGATACCATCCTTTACGTGAATTTCAATGGACCTTTCTTCTCGGTATGGGAATTTCTTTCATCATTTTAATTTAATTTAATTTTGGATTGTGGCTTCGAATAACTCATTTTGGCTTCCATCACGAACCTTCAGACCTCCTCTATCGAATTCTAAATGTTCGGTGTCCTCTCCCATTTAGTTCCTTATTTCATCACAACTCATCGTTAGTCACTTAACCTCTTGGAGATTCCATTCGCTTTTACGTTACCTGCCTCAATCTTTCTTACAAAATCTCTGAATATTAAATGATAAATTTATTCATCGTTTCTAAAGACGAAATATCTGTTTCCTTCTAATCTTTAAGCTAAAATTTCGATCGACGTATAAGAGGATAAATATTTCAAACATAATCTTCAAAATCAGATCAATTGATCATCTTCCTGTTTCAGTCGACCTTCTAAATTCCCATGGTCGTCAAGTGAATGGCGCCCATGTGGTGATTTTATAACCTTAAATTCTATAACAAAACCAGAATCGTAAGCAAGTTTTTCAATATCTCCAAAGTATGTCCCATCCAGGTGTCACAGCTTCTCTTCGATTCGTGAAGACGCGCTATTGTTTGGCCCGCAATATGGACTAAAATATTCGTGTAAACGGAGATCTCTAATCTTGTCAAGACAATGGTCATAGTTCAAGATTCATCTCTACAAGCAATTTTATGTGCGATATTATTTGATTTAAATAATTATTGATAACACGTTCTCTTTGTAATCTCCTACATTCACTTGTTTGTATGTATGCCCCTATATCTAAGAGAATATAATCAGATATACTTATATTTGAATGAACTTTTCATTTTATATATATATATATATATTTATATATATATATATATATATATATTTATATACAATATAAATAGAAAAATATTTATTTATAATAGCAGTGGGAGTAAAAAAAAAAAATTATCTTTATTTCCCTTTATAGTACAATATTAAAAGAATATATTATATAATTATAAAGATAGTATAATTCATGAATAAGTATCGCAAAAAATTAAATTATAAATATTAAGCTATACTATATTAATACTATATATACTATAGTATATATTTGATATGACTATTATTTTTCCGCTGTATATATACGTGATTATTTAGTGAAGTAATGTTAGTATTTTAAATTATAACAGTAACAAAAAACATATAGTATTTGAATAAATCCATACAGTTGTATTTACGTCAGATATTTTATGTCAATATTTATGCTATGAACCTAAAATTTAACATAAGTACAAATAGATACTTATGATAGATAAAATTGGTGGAATTCCTAGCGAAGAAGGCGATGATGAATTAGATAGAGTACATAACTAAAGTTAATAACCGACTCAATTGAGTCGGTACTGTGCGGTGCAGTACCGAGTTAGTAAACCTGTACTTAACACCATAATATAAGTGTTAATGTATATGTTTTAAAAGACGTAGATCTCATTTTTGAGGGTTTTAGAACCCTTAATTGAGCCTGAGGACCCCCCTGATTGGGTTCCCCCATGAAAAGCGCAGAATTCATGACAGAGGAAGATTGAGAAGGAAATAGGAAGGAGGAATAAGAAGTCTCATATGGCAGAGTAAATGCACCATAGCTGGAGCACTGAGCCAAAGGCTTAGCCGGTGCTGGAGCTGGAGTCTGAGGAAAAGCACAAAGTTCGTATTCGATGGCTCAACTCTAACAGGTTACTTGAAGGCCAGTACCAACGCGAAAATGCCCAGGTTCGCAGACTCGCCCCGGTGCGGAACCGAAACGTGGGCCTGCAGGCAGGCGCAATATTGCCGCGCGATCGCGAAAATATTTTCTAGTTGTGACGTTAACGTAAACTTTTAATAAAGTGATTACACCAATTTTTTATTTTCTTTTCAAATAACCCGTTCTCTACGCTATGAATCCACTATTCTATTTTTTTTACTTCAACATTTTTAATTTTATTTATAGAAAACCCTCTTTCATTATTAAATTTTTTAATGAAAACATGTTTTTTTTCGACTGTAAGGCTATAAATCAATAAGACAGTAGGGCAAGTAGCACCCAGAGGGGCCCCCTCCTCCCAGCCCATGCTGTATGTCCTTTACACTGCTAGTTACGTGACTTCAAGTTCCTTTATCTAAGCACAATTTGTTAAAAATAAACTCATTTTTTTAAAAGAGCGTTAATATATATATATATGTAGTATTTTTATCAGTATATATATATAGAAATATAAAATGAACGTAATAAAACGTAGCTCTGCACTATATTATATTATATAATTTAAATAATAAAAGTATATATATATTCATTAGCACAGGGTAATTACATTATTGGTCAATCATTTGAAGAGTATGGACGTTTGTAAATTCACATTCAGGAGTACAACTACATATCTTGTAACAGGTCTTACGGGATGTGGGAAAACATTTCTGTTATTAAATATTTTAAGAGCGACGGAGATTTTCGAGCAAGAGCCAGTCAAAATAATACTGTTTCATAATATTTATCAGGAAAAGTTTAATGAATATAAAGATGTAATTCAGTTTCATGATGGAATATGCATTGTAAAATCATTGAATAATGTACAATGTCATAAAATTATTGTATTAGATGATTTAATGCATAAGTTGAATGATGACATAGCTGAAACGTTCACTGTATATTCCCATCATTTAAATATCTCTGTATTTCTTATTACCCAGAACATTTTTCATCACAATAAATACATGAGAGATGTATCTTTAAACACTCAATACCTGATTATGTTCGGTCAAAGAAGAGATATGAGTCAAATCGATGTATTAGGTACTCAGATGTTCCCTCTGAGAAGAAAACAGTTCCTGAAAGTATATGAAAAAGTTACATCTATTCCTCACGGCTATTTATTGTGCGAACTTCTTCCTAAAAACACGTACTTAGCTCTGCTCCGTACCAGTATTTTGCCCCATGAAATAGAAACTGAATACATACTTAACTAATGAGTACTCTAAATGTAAAGTATCTACCTCTTTTAAAAAAATATTAAAAATCTGAAAAGAGCTGAGAAACGTAATCTGATCTGTGATGACGAGAAATTCATCCAATGTCTATGTAAAATCTGCCTGAATCTTATAGAAGGAAATGTTCACTTAAAGAAGGTAAAGCTACGCCGTCATAGAAACCATTAAAAAACTCTCCCTTAACAAAAAAAAATCTGAAAAATAAAAAGAAATTACTTTAGAAAGGAGGTGGTGTATTCCTACCGTTACACTTTTCCTTCACAGCTCCTTTGATAACTAAGTGGATATCCAAATAATGAAGAAGGTGTCTGTACTACTCTATTACGAGTATGAGAAAATGAAGTATAATAATAATAATAATAATAATACATTAACCGAACAAAATCTTAATTCACAGTCTCATCAGTTACATCTTCAGCTGGTACAACCGATGCACCAGCCATTACATGTGATGCAATCTCTACCAAATCATCAACTATTACATCAACAGAGTCTCCATCTTCAGAATGATACAGTGTCATATCAGCAACCTCCACCTCATAGTATAGATGATCCTAAAGTTGAAGGGATAATCAGTTACGAAAAAGAAGTGCATAGGATATTAAATTCGGACGTTAACATTCATGAGAAACGTATCTTATATCAAAAAGCCATACAAAAATTAATAGATCTTAAAGACTTACATCAACATGCACCATTAAGCAAGTCAATTATCGATGATTAAATTCTAACCCTAGAGGTAAAGACCGAAGTGAATAACAAATATTGTTTTAAAAATATCCTGGATGAAAGCTTACCTAATAGAGGTAGCAACGCAGGACTAGCTTTATATAATAATTTAAAGGATCAGTTATCATGGAATGAATTAGGAAAAATCATTGTTGATTGCGAACAATCAAATTATCAAATATTGCGGATTTGATAGCAGATCTCTCACGTGAGTGTAAAAAGGATCCTGTAGATGGATGGCACAGCATCAAACAAGAACTTTAGACTATTAATTTCCCACGAACTTTAATCTTAAATAAACAAAGATTAGCTTACTTGGATAATATTCCCCTGACCTCTAGACTCGATGCAAGTCCCGCAGGTACTTCTTATTCTTCAGATAGATTTAAGCGAGTAGGCAGAGAAAGAATAAGAAAACACCCTACATTAGACTTAAGTGAATTAATTCATAATTATTCATTATAATTTAACGTTTATATGTACATTTGTAATTAAATAAAATATACCATTTGACCTTTTTGGATTTTATCACCCTTATATCTATAATACCTATATAAATATATATATATACTATATCACTATATATTATAAAATTTACTATATATATATACCTTACCCTGAATATATATATATAATAATATATCATAAAGTAGTTACGTATATATATATAGTAAATAAAGTAGTAATACTTTTTTTTATATATGTAAAATAGAAATGTTTTTATTTGTTTTCATTTATTCAACATTGAGGTCAAGGTGCATAGTTGATATGTATAAATACTGGTGAGTAGAAAGAACTGGATAGCTACTGTGTAATTTTGTATATTAGTTTACGGCAAAGTTCCCATCATATGCAGGAAAAAAAGATTAAAGAAAACTAAGAAAGATGAAGAAAGCCATTCACTTTACATGAACCATCTCGTAGAAGCATTCTCTATACCCTCGAGAAAATACTATTAGGCCCAAACAACTTGCGTAATGGTTGGCGGTAGATTTAACTAAATGATTTAAATAC
>JABUQX010122316.1:0-55300 GCA_015478945.1 Trachelipus rathkii | reverse complement strand
ACAGGAGTATATAAGACAACCTATTATGCTTCCTTATCTCAGGTATTGTATGCACTATCCCTATATATGAAAACTAAATTCGTGAAACTAAAAATTGCTATGCACCTATGTTACTCTCAGTATAAAAACATGTCATATAGCATCAATGACATCCACACAGTCCTAAATGGGAAAAGTAATTAAATGTAATAGCAGTCACTCCAACTTAACAATATACTCATAACGCGGGAACATCCACCAAATAGCTATATGTAATCGTTCCATAGGAATTACTCCATATCTCCCTTGTCCAGACACCATATTGCATCACTCTGGCAAAACTAAGTAAGCTCAGGTCACAGCCTAAATCGCTACAAGTCCTACATAGTATTATGTATGTTATGTAATGATCTCGAGGGATTTGATAGAACTAATAAGCCCATATACATACGGCAGTACAGTGCATAATAGTTGGTAACTGGCACTGTATGGAAACTAATTGCTAAAACTACTTTCTGTCTTAACTAATGTTAATCGTGTATCCGTTAAACTGTTATTTTTAATTTCATCGTAACTCGTTAGATCAAATCTGGTGAACATGTATGTATTTCAACCTCTGGAAAGTGATTATAGTAGGATGGTAGAATACCGGCTGAGGTGGCGGGTACCTTGTGAAGTGGCAGTTTGGCAATGCGCTGAAGACAGGGGTGGCTATAGGTGTTGAGAAGGTAATTGTAAATAGAGAGAAATAATAGTAATATGTAATGTTATTAAATATATATATATGTAATATTTATGATATGAAGCAGTAAATCAATATAAATATATTCAACTTGCTCTATATTATATATGTATTATAGATTTTCCAATATAATATAGATATGTAGTTAATATTATATATATTATATAGTATATATATTCGTGAGTACAAGAAATACTTATAAATTTAATTGTTATATTAAAAATAATATATATATATATATTATATTACTATATTTATATATTTTGAAGTACTACTGAGATCAGGGGCAATAACAATTAGCATGGTTTTTATCCTTGGAGGGCTGATAAGGTGTACTCTTAAAACTGCAAATTTTTGCAAGGAATTGTCAGTTCCACTCAATTAGAGAGAAGCTTTGAAAAAAAAAAAAAATAACAAGTACATATTTCAGCGGTCAATAGCAGGGTTGGCAGACAAATAAGCAATAGTTAATTAATTGAGCTGTATATCACCTATATGAAAAATGATACAGAGGTCAAATAAGAGCCGCAATTAACCAAAATCAAAAGCAAAAATCCATGGCGCTTTCTATTGCCACCTGCGAGTAAAATATGAAGAAGGTGAGGAATGTGTAGTAAAAAAGTTTTCAGTATAGTGGTATATATAGATGATAACTAATTATAGAATACACAACGAAAACACTCACACCAAATACACATAATAAAAAGGAAAGTATCGAAGGCAACAGAAATCAGTTTGGCGTATGGAGGTTGACCAGCGGCGCAATAATCACGTGCTTTAAACGTCATAGCGAGAGTGTAATGTCTCGGTATCCAATTCCTCCTTTGAGTCAGCTAGTGCGAGAATTTATCTTCCTCTGTGCAGAAGAATTAAATTCGGACTGCGAACACTGATTAGGGTAGCAGTTAGTTTGAGTGCTAGCCGCCTTAAAGTTCGATTTCGCTGTAGTCCCCTCACCGTTGTTACCGACTCTTGAAAGCAACTAGTGACAATGCGTTCTAGAACACAAGCACGTAAATAAGAAACTATTATACATAATAATAATAATAATATTACAGCATAATATAAGTTAATCAATGATAATAGGAGAAGTATTAATATAATAGTAGTGGGATTATACAGAGGAGACATTTTTGTGGTCTGTAACAATTTACTTAGGTGAAGTGGCTCTTGTTCCTACGGAAGTATATGTATAAAAATATTTAGACCAGGGACTTAAATGTTAAGCGTTCAAGTTTGCAGATATAACAAATTGGCCTAACCTCATGAATAATAAAGATTGGATGTTATAAAGTTTTAAAGATAGGATTGGAGCTGTAAACGTTGAATGGATGTTATGCAAGGTTCATTTTTCACCATCAGTCAACTAAATCTTTGCTTCTCTTACTCTCTAACGATAAATCCATAGTGGTTTGAATTGTTTCTTTGCTCCTCTCAAAGGCTCTGAACACATCGTCAAGGTCTAGAGACAAGTGGCATATCAGGGGGTGGAAAAGTAACTGGTTCTCTCACGACACTCTCTTCTTATGAATTTTAAATCTCAGCTTAGAAATCAATTGCATGGATACCTCTTCGAACAGCAATAAGTGGGGCTTCATGCAAAACCGAAGTCCTAACCATCCTTGGATCTCTACGACAAATCTTTCTGGCCCTTGCCAAAACATCTCTAGCAACTTATGTAAATCTGCCTGTTCTCCTCTTATCGAATCTGATGATCTGTTGCTAATTCCCACCTGAAAAGGCTAATCTTCGCCTCCTGATTTCCTCTACCAAACGCCTGGACGATTCTGGCATTCCTCTTCCTATTCCGCTTTTTTTACACTATTGATGTCCCATAGTCCCTTTGCCTGTGATTAGCACAATTTGAATGTTAAAGAGGGTGCATGGGACCATGAAATCTAAGAACCGTCTAGGACACAAAGTCAGGTGGCCGATGGCATTTTCATATACAATCGCGAAGTTTCTGAGGAATAGTGTGCTTCCGCTATCCAAACCAGCCACTCGTCAAACGATCCTTCCTTACTCTTTCCGGTACTGTCCATTCAATTACCTAGCCCTTTCCTCAGAGTGTGGGATATATAGCTTTGCAAGAACACAAATATTGTCATAACCATATTACCGAATAAAGAAGCCGCTCTGAATAATTTAACTATCTCCTATACTCTCAACTTGTATTCTATCTAAGATCTTGAAACCCTCTCAACTCTCACTTCTTAGCCATTTCATCTGGAAACTCATTCCGATCTCCAATACGGCTTTCGGCGCTTCAGGTCCTCTAGGCAGATTACTTTCCTATCTATACCTAATAATTATGTGCTTATTGCTCTTATTGAACTGGGGAGACTTGCGTGTTTGGGCGCTTGACATCTACAAAGTAGGTATGGCACGGTCACTGCTCTCCAAGCTCCCCTCCTGGGTTTCCTCCTCTTTGCTTCTTCATGTCTAGCTTTCTTTCCAAAAAATCGGAACTCATTTAGTCGACCTGATGTGTTGATGGGACACGACTTATTCTTTTCCCTGATCAATAAGTGATTTGTTTCCTTACACAGGGTTCTGTGTTAATCTCCGTACTTATCCCTACTTTTGTCATTAATTATCTTCTCACCTGCTCCTCTAAGCTCTAATCCAGGCCATATGCCGATGCTCGACCTTCTTCTTCAACTTTTATAATTCTGCTCCCTCTTTTACTCCTAGAATTGTCTCTCGTCTTAATCTTACCCCGATTCTATTCCTCGCTGATCTGGATAAGGAATTTCCGGATGAGGGTCGGTCCTCAACCTGTGAAATTTCAATTCTTTAAAAACCCAACTTCTACAAATCTCCTTCTCCAGAAACACCTTCTAACTTTCCTATCTCTTTCCGACGGTTCTCTCGTCTCTCCGTGCAATGATAGAACATCCTTGCCTTAATATATAACAAAAAAAATGTCTTGGAAGCCCCACATCACAACCATCACAACGGTTGCTCAAAGAACTGGAAGTTCTGTTTTAGATTGCGAGGCTTTTTTTTCCTCTTCTCCTTGCTCCCAGCTACAAAGGTCTCATTTGCCCATGTATGGAGTACTGGCTCTCATATCTGGGTGGGGGGTCTGGTTTCACTGCCAGCTTTTGGAACAGGGTCGAAGTGTCAAAGCCAAAGGCTTATAACTGTTCTGTTACTTTCTAGTTCACTTGACCTGGCCTATCTTGCGACGCGATGTTGGCCTTTTATCCACAGGTAACGTTGCGGCAGGTGCTGAGGGAACTTATCACATTCTCGTACTACACTTTTACGACGGCCCTCGTAGCACAAGGGTTCTGTATCATCTGCACCTGAGTTTTGTGTTGACATTGGTAAGACTCCAGGCCAGTTCGCTGTGGTGCTCAGGGGTTCCAACCACCCCTCTGTGGAATTCTCTTCCATCTTTGTATTTCTGCTGAAATTTAATTCCTAACTTTAAAGGCCTGCGCCTGTTGCTCATAGCGTATTTTGCGCTAGAGCGTGAACTTTGGAGCGTACTACACCCTCCTTGAATAGGCTCTGCCCGTGAGTGGTGGTAACACGTAAAAAAAAAAAAAAAAAAAAAAACAATCCTTGGTGGGCGATGATTGTGGCCAAATGAAACTGAATCTCCTCTCACCCCAATCCAGAATCATCATGCAGATTATCCCGAAAATCGCACTCTCTTCAACATTACCCTCGGATGGACCATATGTCGCAACCACACAAATTTGAACCTTTTCAAATTAATTTAACTCATTAGAATTCTAGTACCTTCACAAACATAAATCTACCATAGCTCTCTAACACAAGTCACGCATCAGAATTGCAGATCCTCTAGAACCCTCTCATTCCTTTCGACACCAACACAAACACATTTCACACCACAACCCCCACTCATTTTCACAGTTTCCTTTCATCCTTAGTTTCAGTCACAGCGAGCAAATCAAATTTGGCCTTTCTACAAACATACATCCAACACCGCTCTCTCTCTCTCAAAACATTTATCACCTCTTGACATTCATAGAGTACGCTATACAAGGATCATACATACGTACCATACGATTTCCCTAGTCGCTCTACGACACCGCATGGCATATGCATGGTGGCATGGTTTTCCTAACCCACACATAATCGATATAAGAGATAGGGATGTCTGTAGGATGTTGTCTAGAGGGATTATAATTTATTAGTTATGTGTTAATAATGATAAGTGAATAAAAGGTGGTGTCTCTAAAGATGGTCTGGAGGATGAGTGTGGAATGAAACGCTTAACAGAAAAGGCGAACGCATTAAACACGGAATGTCATACATGACCATAAGAAAATGGGTATATATTAATATATATATATATATATATTATATATATATTATATATATAATATATATAATATATTATATATTATAAATATATATATAATATATATATAATATATATATATTAATTATATATATAATAATATATATAATATATATCTATATAGATATAGCTGCCCCTTGTTCCCCAGACTGAGGGGGGTGTGTAATATTCACCAGAAATCGAGAATGCATGAGCTCTTAGGTCATGAATAAGTGATATGCGGGACCAAAACCCATCACGACTCCTCCTTTGTCACCTCTTAAAACGCCCGCAGAACGCACGCTTTGGATAATACGACTATATCATCATATATATATATATATATATATATTAATATAATATAATAGTATATTATAGCCTACTAGCTTCTTACAATATAGCAAAAAGATTAACTCTTACGATGTCTAATTCGTATATTTTTTCTATTACTAAAATATTATTTTATATATTTTAATTTATGGAAAACACTTATACTGACTAATATATAAGTAATAGGGCATTATTTAAAATACTGTGGGTAGCTATTTAGAGAGGGACTATTTAATAGTAGCATCCCGATAGTAGTAGTTCATCTAGTACTAGGTTACTTATTACTAGCGTTACCATTATTAATACCTTTTAAGAATTATATTTACTTACACTGCCGACACTCTCCAGCGCTTAATTTGATCAGCTTTACTAATTTGCTATTAATACTATCTTATTACTATGCACTTTCCATATCGAGCAAGCTTCTTTTCTTCCATGTGCGTAGTACTAAGCTATCTTCTTAATGCTCAAGTATCATTTTTACCAACTAGAGAAGCTCTGTAGTTTACTTATTATTTTTTATCTTTAAAGCTAGCTTATCTCTCCTCCACCTCTTTGAGAATGATATCTATGACTTTCCTTCTTCCTACTCTAATTATCCTGTCTAAGTCATTTTCTTTTTATCTTCCGCTTTGAGCTAGTTCCTTTTTTTTTAACTATCCATCTCTTAGAATTCTATTATATGCTAGTTAACTCTATTTTCTTCCATATCTCCGCTATCATTTATGGCCTATGTTGAGCTAATCTTAATCCTATCCCATCCTTCGACTTAGTTCTACTCTCTAACTTGCTTCTTTTCCGAGAAGATTTCTCTATCCTATTTTTGCTTTTATCTTATTTCAAAAAGTTAATAATTGGCATAGACTTATAGACCACTATTGCATTAACCTACTTAGACATGACATTGAACAGCACCTTGTCGACTCAGAAAATTTATATTACACATCTTTATAGATATGACATCTCATTTATGTGTTAGAGTATTCTTTACCCATTTGAAGGATGAGAGGGGAATGCGAGCGGCCTTCGAGAGCAGTGCATCACAGAATTTCAACACTGCGAGTCACAAAATTTTCTGTGCTATTTTTGGGAAAATTTTTTTACTGGAATAAACGTAAAACCTTAGTTCAAAAGTATTGAGTGTGCGATAACCTAACAAGGCTATATACACGGTTGCAGGATGCACAAACCTATTAGCAAAATCGATAGGCAGTCGGCACTATAAATATTTAGGAGTGACCAACAGCTAATTATCAGTAATATATTGTTAATTTTTATTATAAAAACGTAATATTGGCAAAAATTAGATTATTAATAAATTAATTTAAACCAGGGTTTGTAATATATCGTGTATATTATTTATTTATTCCAGGATAACCTAGATGACCTTATTTGAAATATGTCCCGATATTTCGGATACATAGAGTAGTAACCGGATTCCATGTAAAGATAATTGACTACATCCCATAGATTATAATATATATATATAGAACGGAAATTTACATGTGCACTGGTAAATATTAACTTATATATTATTCATACTGAGGACCATTTATTAGTACAACAATATTAATACTCACATCGAGATGGAGCTTACAACTATGTATTTTACCTCGAATGTGGATCTCACCTAATGTGTATCTCGATATCTTTAATTGCTCTTTAATAGTTCCGTATACCCTTGTCCTTTTAAATTGTTTCGTGGATACTAATATTCCTAGTTTACGAGTCACGTGATAGTGGATTTTAGCGTAATCACACCTTACAGCTTTTGTGCATTAACACTAACGTAGAAAGTCAATTTTAATATTATATGAGTAGCATCAGCTATAACTAAAAAATATTATTACTTTAAAATTAATGTCGATTTTGTACCTTAACTCATAATTATGTACTCGTGTACAAGCATGTAAGTTTTCCTGGAATATATAATCATATATGTATATATATATATATATATATATATATATATATATATATATATATATATATATATATATATATATATATATATATATATTATATACACATCTTAATATTAATATTAATATATATATATATATATATATATATATACTAATAGGAAATGCCACAAATTTCCCAAAAATCGGAGGGCAAAATCGGTTTCCGGAGCTTAAACGCAAACAGAGCAGTAAGGTCAAAACTCCGAAAATCGACTTTACTCGCTAGAGATTTTTGGAATAACTTTATAGCTTGCCCTTTTTAATAATAATAAATATATATATATATTTTTACAATATATATATATTTACAAAGGACAGAACAATTAAAATATTTAAAATTTTCCACTATCAATTTGATACCAAAGACAAACAACGTTCTGATAGCAAAGTGCTAATGAACGCGTCGCGTATTTCAAAATATACTCTTTAGCTCTTCAACTCACCGAGCTAAACAAAAATACTACACTTACTATTTTATACAAAACGATAACAGCCATTCCAGACTGTTATCAAGCACATAAACTGCTTAATAGAATACTTTGGTGAAAAAGGCACACAACAAATAGTAAATGACAACAACAACAAAATGAGGTAGAGAAATATTACTGATAAACGATGTCACGTCGGCTAACCACGATAATGTGGCGGTATTACCACGATAATCCCGGATAAGGCAAAACACCTCGAGGAACATTTTTTATGCTCTATGATTCACATAGTGCGTCGAGAGTGCATGTGTTGGAGTATGTGTCGTCAATTAGGGAGCCGCCACGTGTTTACTTTTATCTATTATCCATACTGAATAAATTTGACAATTAATAAATCTCAGTTGGGCGCGACCACGCCATATTGTAAGAATAGAATGGCAATTCTTGTGGTGTTCACAGTTGATTACGAGATATACTGTCGGATGTAGGCGTCTCTCTAAACTGATTATAGATAGAGGACTTAGAGGAGTATGATTATTATCTCACTATCCTCGAAAAACCCAATCAGTGATTGTAACATTTGGATTGCACGAACAAGGCTGAGTCGCTTTGTGAGCCATGTCACAGAAATATCTCTTATAAGGCCAATAAATAGAGATCTTTTATCTGCTATAGTTTTACACGTACTTCTTGAGTAGGAATGTTGAACATATCAAAAATAAAGATTTTATTCATTTATTTATAAATGTACAATGCATTATGTATACTATATGTTAGAAAGATTTAAATATAGTTGTAGATCTGACAAAAAAGAACACATAAATTATCATGTTGATTTGTTTATATTAACAAATAAATACATTTTGATGATCATTACCTGAAGAACTCATCTTGTAAATTATCAATAATAAAGATAAGAGGTTTTCGAGTTTCAAATAATCTCTAATAAAATAATACTCTTGAGAACTGCATCACACTTAACATAAATAAATGCATACAGTTTTAAAAATTATTTCATTTTAAGGTGAATCTTCGTTTCTGAGGTTCTGCTATAAGGATAAGCACTTGCGAAAAGTATAATATTACTTATATTATAAATTTGCGTATTATCACGTAGTATTTGAGAGATATATTGACACACAGTCCTCGACAAATATCGAGAAAAAGTCAAACTAAGAGTATAGCATAATATAATTTTGTAGATCTCGGGTGGAGTTGTTTATAGAAGAATATATATAAGTATAGTGCTTTTGAGAGTGAATTATTAATATTTGTTTATGTTATAATAGGATGGTATCAATGTAGTATAATAAATACAAGATGTATAAACTATAAATTTGCTACCTCCCTATAAAGTATAACCTTATAATATATACTGAACTTATTTATATGTGTTAAAATGAGTGTTTGTATAATAATAGTAAAGTTAATAATTGTTTGTGTTAATATTTTATTTGTAGTATAGTTAATTTAATCATACGCATATTTATTAATTATTTATTATTATTATTAATTATTATAACTATATTATTTAAATTATATTATTAATTATTATTATTAATTATTTTAAATTATAATTATCTATATATTATTATTATATAACAAAAGAGTTTTACATATGGACTGTGTAATTATGTATCACGGCTAAACTATTTTATTATTACACACCACATAAGTGATAGAGGGTTAATCCATAAATTTAGTTTATATAAAATATAAATAATAGATAACGAAAAGAAAGATTAAAAAGCCTAGTAAATACTGTCTACCATTTTATATCACCTGATCATATGAGAAATTGACAGTTATTCATATTTCATTATTAAGCCCCAAATTCATTTAATCTATTATTACTCTAATATCTCAACTAACTCAGTTTATGTTAGATCTACTGACTCTATTCTACTATATTTCTCACAAAAAATTTGTGGTCTCCTAAAGTGGGTTTCGAGTATACCCTCTTACTCGTTAGACATTTTTCAGTGGTATGGTAATTGTTTACACAGATGTCCAAAGATGTGTTACCCCTTAACTTTCACGTATGGATTTCTAATATATGGTACACATCTCAAGCCACATGGTTATTCCACCTAAATGAGGTTCTTTCTTTCTCGCCTTTGTGTCTCGCGCGAATAATAGTATGTGAGTGGGTATTATGGCTACAAGTTGTTTCTGTTGTACATCCTATAAATATACCAAGAACAAGATTTCTACTCCTACACAGATACAAGTCATCTTTGACCGAGATGTTCTATGTAGTGCTCAACTCTGTCACTTCGGGTCACAATATTTTTTATTTTCTGGACTTTTTTTCCAAAATCTAACGTGTCTGTCCTCCACTGGACTGAGCTAAAAATAGCGTTTATATAAAATCCCCATTTCTATTTCATATGATGCACAAGTATTGGATCACACTGTATGAGCAATCGATGCCATCTTCGAGTTTGTATGTCACAAAAGTCCCTAAATCGATGGAAGTAGATTTTTGACAATTCACGGTCTTCGTGGGTAGGTCGATTAAGTCACTTTATACGACTTGTTACCACCCACCTTAAACCACATAGTACTAAAAGAAAATCTGCCAGGTTCCACTGAAAGCTTTGCTTCCCAAAAGGAGTGAAAGCATGTCGTTGACATCTAACCTAAAGACAAGATCTCAAACGCACGAGTTTGCCATACACGAACTACTTTAACGCCTGTCAGAAGAGTATACGTTCTTTGCGCTACAATTGAGACGACGGATTCCATCTCGCCGGATCCGCCATCATAAACAAGTCCCGAAGTTATTTACTTTTCAAAAAAAAGACCCCTTAGCTAATTAATACTTTTTATTTTTGTTATATGCTCTTTATTTATTATCATTGAGACGTATACTTTGGCTACGTTTAGTATCTGAGATGGCATCTATATTTAAAGAATTTATGCTTAAAAAAGTACCATTATAGTATGGGTTTTTGCTAATCACATCTCAATGATTCTTCATAGAATTGATGATGTATTTTGCCTGTACGGGGTTTTTACACTATCTCGCCTGCTCTACCGATGCACTGTCCTATCCCAAGAGGGTATTGAGCGTTAAAAGTGGTAAAGTCAGCACATGAATTCGCAACAGCACATATGCGTGAGAGCGACACTATGCACGACTCTGAAGGCATCGAGATATGGTGAGAGAAAGGAAAACAACGGATTTCGAGAGCGCGTACAGACTATGTATCTCCTCCTGATAAAATTCTCACACACGTCCTATGCAGCATCTGCAAGTCTCAGTAGTGAGAGGCTTGGGCCGTTATATATTCTTTACATCTATTTCGAAGAGCCCACATAAATAAAGATACACACACAAGACAGTTCTTAGGAACAAAATATTGATTACAAAAAGTAATGTTTATGTAAACTGTCTATAGAGTTTTTAATTGGCTACTACACTTATATATATATCGCTGCAATTTATTTGTAGTCCTTTATCTAAAATATGTTTTCCACTTATATGTTTATTGAGTTTTGAACCCTTTACCTTTCTTTTTTATGAGATTAATAGTAATTTTATCTATAAAAAGAGTGTTCTTTATCCCAATAAACCAACGGTATTGGAAAATCTAAATATCACAGTTACCATCTCTATAACCAGGTTTCCTCTAGCCTTGATAATAAGGCTTTTGCTTATATCCACGGAGTATGTAGCGTAGAAAGACAATATGAAGGTAGAGCAAATCTTACCACGCGCATGTATCATTACTCCTCATCTTCACTACTGTCCTTACGAGCTTCTGGATTTGTTGCGAGAGTACTCATGCTTGGAGTTGCTATCATAATTTCTTGTCGTGAAGTGTCAGTGATTATATATGAGAGCTTATATTTAGATCTTCAACAGACCAACATGGAACCCTTAATATGTATACATAATTACGTTATATATCATTATTTGGTTTTGTTCAATATCTGATTTAGTGGATGGGTTTGTACCCTTACCCTTTAGGATGTTAAGCTACACCATAAGCATTGTTAACCGTAATACTTATAACTACAACGATGGATAAACTTGAGAAATGAAAATCTGGCTAACAGGTTCTCCATAATGATAAAGCGTTTAGCTTTCCCAAGAGAGTGAAGGCAGTACGCGTTGAGTACATCTAACCTCAGACAGAATTACTCCAAAGTCCACACACTACGGTACGTCAAAGATGGATTATAACTGACTATTGGGTAAATTTTTATTCGGTAGCTAAATAGGTTATTAGGTATACAGTAAATTGGCCTTAAATCGTGCTTTATTATTTGAATATAATTTTTTAACAAAAAGTCATCCAAACTTAAAAGTGGGTATTGAACCTTACCATACTTTAGGATCGGTTGTATTTACGAGAAGGCCAATAGAGTGTTCCCCTTAACCACGAATGGACTAAATGACACATTATATATGCGTGTGATCAGGTATGGTCGCACTAGAATATATGTCTTTTACATGGCTTCACTATAGGGAGCTCGCAATAAAGAGCAATGTTCAGTTAGTTGAACATCTAATCATCCAGACAGATTCTCCGGGAGTTAATATAAAAAAATATTGTCCGGCTTCTACCCCCCACCGCGCTTGTATATTCCAAAAAATCGGAATTAAACATATACCCAAAGGCGACAGAAATAAAAATTCGTACGAGTTTCAGTGATGGGTAACGAGTCGGGTATGGGTTTTAGTACAAATCTGGATCATATCAGACAAGAGCAAGTAGTTAAACTAGGTATAAGAATCGTGAACCTTAATACACGAATCAATGTTAACCCTTGGCCTAAATAAAGGTCCACTTAAATCGGCGAGATTATTTGTAGTTGTTTTCATCATAGTCCGGCCTAAATCTTTGAGAATTGATAGCAGGCCCTTCTTAAACGCTAAAAAACCTCTTTATAGATTAAGCTTTTTTTTTTCTTTGTCTCTATATGTGTGTGTATTCTTTTTTTTTTTTTTTTTGTTAACGGTCGTTTCAATTAACACAATTTACAATAACTTATTCACCGAGTGGACATACTACGCGCACATAATAGTATCCACGGTTACTCGACTTAGTCGATATATGCTAGAGAGGCTAATCCTCGATTAGAAGGTATTGAAGGAGCAGGAGTCTCGATTGAACAATATCTATAATCATCCATCATCGATCGGGCGGGTCGGGCGGACCACAGATCCACCAACCGCTAACCTCCGCACGTGTTGCAGTATGCGTTATTAAACAGTTCTGAGCACGTAAAATTTTATTCGCGCATGAGCATATAAACTAACGCTAGGAAGAAATTTTCAAATCGAGTCAGACTATCTTCTATAACTACTAAATCGTGCTATTTAATATTATGTATTTATCAAAAGTCCACTAAAGATGAGGATGTTTAGAACTCACTTACCCTTTATTAGATAATGTTATAAGCCCAACGATGTGATTACGCTAGACCTTAACTACTACGAAAGGATACTAAAGATAAATCTGCCAGGGTTCTATTATCACATACTTAAAAATAAGTCATTTGTCACCCCATGAGAGGAGTGAAGGCATGTCGTTGACATCTAACCTCTACAGCAGAATCTTACTTACCGTCCACACTCCCGGGTCAGAAGGTAACTATATTAATGCTTATATTATTAGGGAGTAATAATTTATTAATTCGGTATGGCTTAAAATAGGTATTAAGTATATATCAGATTCAATATGTAATCTATTTAAAATTTCTATACATTACATAAAGATAGACTGGATCTCATTTTGAGTACTAGTTATTTATCATAAACGTATCCCTCTAAGATTGAAGGTTTGAGATACCACTTATCCAAGTACTTTAGGATGTTAAGTATAATCCAGAGTGTTACCTATTTATATATACACTATTATATATATATATAACTTACGATAGGGCTAATAAAAGAAAATCTTGACTACTAGATTCCCAACCTGAAGCTATTGACTAATCCCAATGAGGTAATTAGAAAGTTACAGTAGTATCCCGTTGAACATCTAACCTCCGACAGACCCAACACCCGTGAACTCAATAATAACTCGGGTCAGAGGTAAACTAGCTTGTGGTAATAATTATTATTCAGTAGTAGAGTACTAAATAGGTATATAACAGACATTAGGCTACTTGAATCGTAGTCAATTATTTAAATTCTGATTAATTATTTAATAGAAATTAGTAACTAAGTGGGTTTGAACTGTTAAACTTTAGAATTGACCCCCCGATTTAGTGTTATATACGATTAAAGAACATATCACTCTAATTCTTATTAAATCATGGAAAAAATCTGCACGCATGGCGGATTCTATCACAACTCTGGGTGAATTAAAAGGATCACTGTAAGGTCTTATAGGTACTATAAGATTGATGAGTGAATGTTACTATATTGTACTTGATTGTCATTCAATCTCTTACTATGAAAAGATCACTCCCGATCCACAACTTACTGGTGTCAGAGGTTAAATTATGCCTTGGGAGTTAATAATATTTTATTTCGAGGGTACTAGCTCTCAAGATCATATGGTGGTGTCACTCGAGTATAACCTGGTTCTTCATGAAATATCTATCTCTTTTGGTCATCTATATTTTATAATTTCTGTCACATTAACTAAATAACACGTCTAGTATGGCTTTAATTCAAAAAGTGCCCTCTACATCCCTGCGCCTCTAATACCTTAATCACTTATAGGATGTTAAGCACTAAGAGTGTTTATTAACACTAAAAACCACACTCCCGTTCCACCTTAATTCCTCTCTCGTACGAAATATGTCGCATCAAAGGAGAATATCTGTCTCTAGTATCACATGGTAAAAGACTTTAGCTATTATCGCAATATAGTATAGGATGTGATATGAAAATTGTCAATTTCACAACATATGCTTATTAATCACCTTCCAGACAGATATTCTACAACATTATTCAGTCCAATCTGAGTTCAGGTATGTCATGAAGAGTAATATATCATTATTATGGACCCTTAGTTGGTGTAGAATTGATTATTAAGTGAGTGGCTGGCCACGAAGCTTAACACATATGAATTGTATTTCATAACTCTATATCAAGTGGAGTACAATTTGAGTGCACTATAAATTAGTCGTGACATTATTTTAATATGGAGGTGTTTCACAATTGGTCGTCTCTAAAGCTGTGAGATAAGAAACGCCGTTAAACTACGCATGGTTATAAAGGATGTTACTATTAAGATTTCTACAATGATGTTGTTACCATGCCTAGACTTATTAATTAATTACTATATTATTTATAACCACGAGGACTAATAAGGAAATATTTCATGCATCATGGTTTTCTATTATTTATTATTATATCTATACTTGTATATATTGCATACTTGCTTCGGCGCAGGAGCAAGGAATAGTGTATATGTGCGAGCGGTCTAGTAGACAATTTCTTTTATCCGGTTATACTCGCGCGAGTAACAGAGGAATCTCACCCCGTCCAACACTTCATAAGCTGATGGATACAGTATGTATAATCTTGGCTTTCGGAATAAACAGTATGATTATATTCCGGGAGCCTAAGAGGATGGTTTACTCCACCACCGCAGGCTCAAGGGCCCCTTTCAGCATCGTCATTGTAGGTCCTTGCAGGGTAGTAATGTGTTACCAACATTCAATCGGTTAATAGCTATATAACATTGCTATAATTTTTACAATGTCAACTTAAAGTTTGGGTCGGGTAGAAATAGCCTCCATTAACGTCTTACTTTAATTGGTTGGATTCTTTAAGTCAATGCTATATACGACCCTAGCAGTGTAATTTACCTTTTCTTACTTTTCCCTATACACTAGATGTAGACTAAAAGAAAGATAACTCACTATATCTCAGGTATCACTACTGATAGATCATTTTTAAATGATTCCCAAGAAACAGGAGTATGTGTGATAGGTTCAATTAATTTTTTGTTTATTCTGATTTAGACTATCTTAATCCTCATTAATCTCGATTACAGATCTTACTTTCCCGTTCCGAGGCAGTTACGCACACCGGGATCACAGAGTTATCGCTTGGGCCAATATTTGGAATATCAAAAGTAATGTGAATTTTTAAATTGGGAGAGCTAGATTAATTATGCTCATTATTATAAACATAAGGCACCACGCACTCCATATTATAATTTCGTAGATAAATCTAGGCACTTCAAATCGTGAACGGAGAGAATCGCATTGTGGATGTATAGGTATTGTCTGTCTCCACTCAAAAGTCCCTAAGGGGAATTTGAGATATCGCCTTGAGGCGCCTCTCTACGGATATAACGCGCCTTCTCCAACAGCTTACACTCACGCACGTTCATTCACATTCACCATGTGTGCAAAAGAAGAGAGAGCAACGCAACGCTTTATTTGGCCAACTGAGTTGTGATCTCCACAAATTGAGATATATACTACTGCCAGAGTAATTATTATCATCTATAATAAGCTATTGCATTTATTCCAATGTAGAAGTAGTATATGGATATGTATCTGTATTTGTACCATATTAACCTCTTTCATAATGATCTCCGTGTTCTTGGTGCAGAAAGAATGCTGCACTTCTATGCAGGTCATAAACGCGTATGAGCGAGCTACACTATTTGCTAAATTCTTGTGTTTCTATGAAAATGAAAATAATGTTTTTCTAGAGTTGTAAAATGTGAGGGTGATGTGTTTTGGCGCTAGTTGAGACAATGGCTTCGTTGAAGAAACAATGGAAAACAAAAGAAGCAAATGATATTCCATTTCGGATGTTAATGATAGGAACGAAATATGAGGAGAAAGTTGAAATTACTTTACATTCATGAGTCATTCGGTGTTGGGTACGTTAATTTAAAAAATAAAATAAAGTGATTCGATATTTACACTGTAATAAAGCCGAAAAGTTTATTATTATTATTATTATTATTATTATTATTATTATATTATTATTATATTATTATTTATATTATCTAATTATCAATTGATTATCACATTTGGCACACTTTAATATTACTGTGACGATGTGTAAGTAATGTTTTGTATTACTGCTAGAAGTCCGTGAATGTAGAGTGTTAAAATAAATCCTATTCTTCTTTGGGTAAGGCACTTTTGTAGATTAATAAATGGTATTTATGAAGGAGAAGAATATGAGGAAATCAGATCTTCGATTTGAGGATTTTTAAATCAAGTTTTTGAGTACAAAGGGACACTTTAATATGCTCAACAGGAGATGGAGCTGAGAAATATATGACAGTCTGATCATGTGTTCCACTGTGAGAAGAGAGGCATTTTGCTTCGCGCAAGAGGTGATGGGAGGAGTTTACGATCAAGTTCGTTCTGAATCATATTCCTTTTATGGCGCGTCACATCAGAAAGGATCTCCCCACCCCACTCGGGTCAGAGGTAACGAATTGAGCGTATATATTTGGATATAGTGGGTCACTTGAGCTGTTATTTTAATGTACCATAAAGGTCATATCGTTCGTCAAATTCTAGATTTAGGATCCACAGGGGTTATAAAAATTATACGTTTAGCATACGATTTTGCAATTCCTTGCATAAAATATATTGTGGGAACAAATTCTTGATTGTAATAATTTACGTAAATCAACAATGCTTTAGCAATATGTTGCGTTATGACACCACTTTACTTCTTTCTTTAAAGGAAAATAGTATTAAGATATACGAGATCTTTGATTCTTCTCTGCTCTAAATCCATCTGATGGGCACATAAAATTAGGAAAGTAACATGCTTCTAGATGTGCCATAACTGAGAAAGTACTTTGCTTCCCAAGAGAGGGGTGAGAGGCGAGTGTAGCGAACAATACTAGATCCACGTCAACATGGACAGATGTGCTAGCTGGCACTTCGTTGAATGATCTATCGTCGTATATGTGGTGTATTCAGCATGAGGTCATAATTGAGCTTGGTATAGAGATAAGCTATTGAGTCGGAGCAAGACAACCTGTACGCGTTATGAGAAACCAGACATCATTATCAGGTGGTATTAAACAATAATGATTCGTTAGAGCTCCTCAAGAACGAGTGTATTAATGTGTATTGTATGACAATACAGTCCTCGTGAAAAGTGGGTTTTTTGAACGCAATTACACTACCATTTAAGAAAATAGTATTAGATATAGAGAGTTTGAAGTTTCATTTTCACCTTTCTTTATGTATTATTTATTATTATTTATTCCAAACTTCTACACGTTTTGGATATACTACTAATTATAGGTAATAAATTATGAGTTGTAAATTACTACTCGAAAGATCCTTTGAGTCTTCCTCATAGAGTTGAATGTGTCTATTGTATCTGTTAGACATCTTACGAGTCTCATATTATTTAAACATGTGAGTCGACAGAATGCTTAGCTTAACCCAGTACCACTATATTATTAATTATTAAATTAATTATTATTATTCGATTGATTAGTTATAGATGTACCTGGTTAGGCTATACCATAGTATAATTAATTATATTTATATTATGCGGAGATTATACTAAATATTAGTAATTTAAATTAATATCATGTATATCAATAAGGCCACTTAAATCGTATTTTTTTGCTATTTTATTTATTATGATTAATTCAACAGTCAGATAGTACCGCTCGCATAAGATGAGTTAAGTGATGACCATTTTACTACAACATGAGGTACTACGTTATATAGCCAATGGAGGCGAGGCAACTTGTAAACTCTTATTCTACCACCCCAGGAACGATATACATGTTAAGAATCCCAGCCTCAAAGGTTCTTTTTCTTTGATAATAAGCACTTATTTGCGATTATTACACCATATATAGTAAGTGAGATTGAATGGCATTGTTTCGATTTAATGAACATTATCTAACTACTTTACAGTTACACTAGATCTTTATCCCAGTCGACTACTCGGTCCAGAGGTAAAATTTACCAGATGTTCACTATTATTATAAATTGAGCCTAAAATGATGTATAATTTACTTATTAATTTAAAGATCACCATTGCTATTAAAATTATTAATTTTTATACACTTACAATGCGATTTACCCTCTGAACCCGAGAAATTAGTTTGTGATACTGTGGGATGAAAACTTGTAATCTTAGGAGGAATATTGTAATGTCAAACGATACTATTAGTCAATTCTATCATTCACATCTTTGGGAATGTCTAAATGCTATTTACAAGTGGAATACCTAGTGCAGATTTCCTTGGGAGGTTTAAACCATCGAGAGTTTAGGTTGAAGGCCATTAGCACTCGGGCTTTTTCTTTTCCCTAAATCAGCGCGAAAAGGGTATATTGTGTTTGCATATATCCCCACTTAGAGAAACTAATTTGGACATATATTGTACAAAATTGCCGATAAGAATAAGAACACGATTTATAAGCTGACAAAATGATATTGTAAATTAATACCTTATTTTAGCTCTACCGAATAAATATTATAACCCAAGTACTTTACCTCTGACCCGAGTGTTGACGGGGAGGCCCGTCGTAAACAGAGCCTTTGATAATGTCATAAACGACTATGGCCTTCAACTCTCTCTTGGATAAAATCAAAAGTCTTTTATCGTGGAATTATCAAGGCAGATATATTGCCTTTAGTCGTCATAAATCGGGTAGTTAAGGGGTAATCACTTCAATTGCTTAACAATATGTCATCTATAAAGTTGTAAAGGGTTCAAAACCCATCTTAAGGGACCTTTTGAAAAATACATAATAAAATGACACGATTTTAATGCTACAATATTGAAATACTGTAGTACCTATTTATAAATATGTAATCACCACCGTAAATAAAATTTACAAAAAAGCGTTCAGCTCTGACCCGAGTGAATGGAAATCAGGGGAAGATATCTGTCTGAGGTTAAGATGTCAACAAGTACAGTGTCAATTACACTATACCTACTTGCGAAGGGTAACAAAGCTATTATCATGTATGGAAACCTGGCTAGAATTTTCCTTTAATTATAAAGTCCTATTTATCTCTGTCTTGAGGATTGCTTGATTTTCTAAACGGGCTTTCGACGACTTTTGAGATTTTGGGATGATAGGGTTTAAATTGACCCTCCTTGACCTGAAAATAATAATTAAAATACATGTTTTATTGGTATGTGCTGAATATGAAACATCGAAGTGAAGCTAGACGAGAACCTCGAGTCGTCTATAATGTAATTATCGCGCTGAAGTATGGAGAGGACCTTGTAATACATATTATTAATTTATGATTTTAGTAATTATATGTATTTTGGGACCTTTACTTGTGGGTAATCTTCACCACGACTTTTGTGAAAAAACTTGGATTTTTTGTTTGATGGGGGGAAGAAGGGGTTGGGAGGGACTTGGAAGAATTAAAATTAAATTATAGATATGATAATAAAATCTGAAAGTTGGAAAAATTAGTTCCTTTAAGGTAGAAATTCGTTCCGATATATATAAATAGATATTATATGATATATTATATATATTATATATATATAATATATAATATATTCGATTGAGGTATATGTAACACTCACTTGGCTAAATACATATGACAATAAAGGAGACACGGGTTAAAACCCACTTAGGGACAATAATTTTGAAAAAAAATAAAATATCACAAATAAATGCATCACGATTTTAAAGTGACCTAAATTACTGTATAATCACTATTTATAAGCATCCCGATAATAATAATTTTACCCAAAAACGCTTTTATTAACTCATGAACCCATATGAAATGTGATGGAACGGTGAAGATTCTTAGTCTTGAAGGTTAAAGTATGTTCCAACGACATGCCATTCACTCCTCTTGGGAAGCAAAGCTTTCAGTGGAACCTGGCAGATTTTTACCTTTATTAGTACTCTATACGATTAGGTATAAGGGATGATTACATCCTATAGGAGCTTAACCATCCTAAAGGGTAATGAGGTTTCAAACCACTTAGGAGACTTTTTGAAATCAAATTATCCTTAAATTATTAATAGTTTAGTTTACCCAAAATTTACCATATAGATAAGGTGTGAGTCCGGGACATAATAAAATTTAAGGCGCCAAGAGATAAAAATTATCCTGTATCTTAGCATCGAGTGTGTAGGTATCGGGTGGAGATTTATACTGTCTGGAGGTGTTTTTAGGAGTTTCAACTGGGATAAGGTTTCTTACACTCCTCTTGATGGAGAAGCATATATTGAACCTCTCCAGCTGCCGCCAACCCCGGCTCAGCATTCTTTTTAGCGTTCTCAGTTCTCACATCAGGTATAGTTAAGGGGTAACCACATCTTTAGAAGCTTAATTCAATATAATCGCGATTTAAGTGTGTACGAATATAACCACTCTCAGGGGACGATGTTGACTAATAAAAATAACATATATAATATATTTAACACACTTTAGTACTTTAATGTCTGTATATTGTTTTTGAGGAAATAACTCTATTTGGAGCGTCCTGATATAAATTATATCTATATTCTGTAAACTAATCTATACGCACGTAGTAATTCTATAGTATCCCGAGTGTGGAGTGAGGGAGTCATCCTAGGTCTGGAGTTATGATTTTCAACGAATCTATGTCTCTTTCACTTCTCTTTTTGTTGGTAAGCTATAAGTTCTTTTCTATAAAAATACGTGACAGGACTATCGCTGGTTTTAGTCCTGAGGTATAAGAAGATTAGAGGATAAGACACTCTCAATTTAAGTGCCTTAAACATTCACTAAAGTGTTTATTTTGTGGTTTCTATATCCTTATCTATGTGAATCTTTTTGAATATAATATCAAATATTATATTGCAAGGTCGATATTGAGTAAAGGCAGTCAAATATGAGTCCTAGGATTGCATCATTGGTTACGCTCCTCAGAACTATGACATATAATTTAACATCTCATATGTCGTTATCCTTTGGTAGTACATGACCGACGATGCTCGTTTGCGATCTGGAGAGACTCGTTCTGGAAGTTTACCATTGAATCAAACGAGACGATTACTTCTATCCTCTTGTGGGTTAATGAGGCCCTAAATGCACTTTTCTAGTGGAGGATCGGCTTGCACTAGATTTTTTCAATGTGTTATGTCTACATCTAGAGAGTGGTTAATGGAGTTCCACATTTCGTTTGTGCTTAACATCCTAAAGGGTAAAGAGGCGTTCAAACCAACTTAGTGACATCTTTGTAAATAAGATACATAGGAGATTACACATCGTCACAGATATATTAGGAGAGTACAAGATGCTCTGTAGGCAATCCTCGTATTTTAGCTTCTCGATAATAGTTTTTTGTCTCACCGCGAGAGTGAGCTACTTACCCTGGGTTACAAATCGGATCACAGAGTTAGATGAACGGGGGAGAGGAATAATGTCTGGTAGGAGATTTATGAGATCCGTGAAACACATGATCCTTGCACACTCTTCTGGTAAAGTCTCAATAGCTTTGTTCAGCATTGGCCACCTGGCAGATTTCCTTTTAGTCCATCGTGGTTAAGCGTAACAACTCTTGCCACACGCACAAATTCGGGCTAAATATCGAGGAACTGGTTCAAAACCGCATACATATTCAGAGCACTCGAAATATTATAGTAATAAAATACACATATAAATGCACGGATATCTAGGAGAAGAATGTCCATAATATAGTCTGTTATATCCCATTTAGGTTACAATAGCCTTTCCCCAATATTGACACAATTATCCTATAAACCGCCACAAAAACAGTTTTAACATAACAGAGACCCGAGTGGTGGACGGGAAGAATACTTATTTCCTGTATGGATAGGAGAATTGAAACTAACGATGAGGGTTCAACATCGTCGGTAGGTAAGTCTAATATGTCTTTTTTCAGTGTGATTACTCTTCATGAGTGTTCCTTGTGTATAGACCAGGAGATCAGTATGGGAAATATATTGGTAACTACTATGTGAGCTATATTCAAGCCGGTTTGACAGACGTGGGATCTGTAAAAGAGAAATCTCCACCTTAGGGAGCAACCTTCATAGACGAAAATATACAGAATTAAATAGCAATCTGAGATTCAAAGGAGTATGATCATGTCCATGTAGAATTTTATGCCTTATATGAATATTGCTTCTCACGAATTAGTATGAATTGTATCACCTTAAAGCGTTTTATACTCTGACACTTCTGGAGTAGGACTGGAGAGATCACTCGTCTGAGGTGCATTTATGATACCTAATCGACTATTCCTCATGGGTTCACATTCCTATGTGTAAAGTCCAAGCTAATATCTAGTTGGGAACCATAAGAAACTGTTTTTAGGTCCATCGAGAGTGGTTTTCTAAGGGTTTGATAACACTTTTGTCTTTTTATATATCATTATCACCTAAAGGGTAAGGGTTCAGACCCCACTTAGGGACTTTTTGACAAATTGAGAATTATACAAAGACAATTCGCATACAGATGAAATTAATGTCTGTATTACACTTAAATCGTATTGTCATTCCGCTCGTAATGAGATAAAATTAATTACGCCAATTGTGTTTTTATCTTATTTATTCCCAAGTACACTGAGTGTTCGTGAGATGACAGGGGAAGATAACTGTTCTGGGGGAGGTAATAAGTTATGTCAATGAGTGTAAAAATTCAGAACATTGCTCTAATTCCACTCATAATCTGGAGCCATTATATACCAAGACTTTATACAGTGAACAGTGATGCTATTGAAGTATTTATCTTTTATTAGTTCCATCGTTATAGGTTAAGGGCGCTTCAACGACTAACGGAGCCGCCTATAACATCCTAAAGGGGGGTAATGTGCTGTACAAACACTCTACTGATAGTGCATTTGAAATGAGCCATACAAATAATATGACCACGCTAATAATACAAGTGAAAATAATTGTTTCTCGTGAGAGATACGGCTGGATAATAGAGACTACCGAAATAACCTGGAGAAGAAAAACATACAGCACAAGCAATTACAGTCTGATCCTCAGAAAAGTCGTGTGACGAGGTAGATTTGAGTCTTAGAGGTTAGCATGTGCGAACGAAGAGGGCTTTCATATGCTTCTTGGTGTAGGAACAAAGCGTTATCACAGATGAGAACGCTGAGCTTGATGCTTATAGATCCAGTACTGAGAGCGATGGTTAGAGAGATAATTACTGCACATTTGGCTTAGTGCGCTAAAGAAGGGGGTAAGGGTTCACCACTAGGGACTTTTGAAAAATACAAAGAGCAGTACACGACTATTTACACCCTTTCAATTATCATGCTTAGTAACAAACTCCCAGAAACTGGCATTTCAATTGACCATATGGTCCATGTTTAGAGGGAGTACTCTATGGAGAAAAATGTTTCATAGTAGATTTCAAGGACCTTCGCGCGAAATAAAGAATACTCCTCTCCGTCCAAGCCGTGGTTATGAGCCTCTGACCCGAGATAGAATAGAGCACGCGGTATGCATCTGATCGTTGGCGGTTAGAAATGCTAGGCGACGATGGCCTTCTACGCGTTAATTGGAGACAAACGGACTTATACAGTCGGACGCTGGCAAGAATTTAATAACCTTTTCTTAAGGGACTCTACCCATCGTGGTTAAGAAGGTAAACAATCGTTGGCCAGTTATATAGCGACACGAGCATGGTCACAAAGGGTTACCACCCACTTAAGTGAGGACTTGAGGATAAATAACATAAATCAAACTGCACGACTTTGAGGAGGGGCCAGAATAGTAAATCTTGAAAGATAATAGAAATATTTCTTTTAGTCGATGTTGGTATGGGATCACCGAGATATATGAGAATAGTAACACGAAACAATATGCGACTACGCAATTCGGAACAGATATAAAGATTCCGCAAGATCTGTTCTTGAGATGTAGATATTGATCAACGACATGCCTTCCACTCCTCTTGCAGCCAAAGCTTAAAGTGGAACTGGCCAGATTACTTCAGTCCCATCGTGGTTAAGGGGTAACCCTCTTGGCTTAACACATCCCTAACAGGGTAAGGGTTCAACCCACTTAGGGAATTTTTGAAAAACATACCAAATAAATTGCACGATTTAAGTGCCAAACGTCTGTATACCTATTTAGCTCCCGAGAGGAGAGGAGAGAACCCAAGTGTTAACTCTGACCCGAGTGTGGACGGAGGAGATCCTGTCTGGAGTAGATCGATCCAACGACATGCTTCACTCCTGCTTGGCGAAAGCAAAAGCTTATCAGTGAACCTGGCAGATTTCCCTTAAGTCCACCGGTGGTTAAGGGTAACACTTCTGGCTTAACATCCTACATGGGAATAAAAGTGGTTCTATAGTACCGATACTGTATGGGGGGCTTTTCTTGTAACGATATAAAATAATAATGCAGGGGTGGTAAGTGCCAATAATATTCAATCGTGGATTTATCAACCTGAAATCCACATTCGACTCCCACCCATAACAAACTAGGATTACCCAGCGTTTACCTCTGACCCTAAGTGTTGTGACAGGAAGAAGATTTCTTGTCTCGAGAGATTATATGTTTCAACACGCGACATGGCGCTTCTTACTCGCGCCTCTTAGGAATGCAAAGCTTTTCAGTGGATACCTGGCAGAATTTACCTCATTTATATGTTCCAATCGTGGTTAAGGGTAACACTCATGGTGCTTTAACTATCCATTATAATTGGGTAATGAGTGTTATAACCCACTTAGGGAACTTTTGAAAAATAACAAATAAACAGAATGCCTATAAACTGATTTCACACCGTGGCGGAAAGGTCGCGGAGTGAAGGTAGTGGGTCGTCAGTTTCCGATCCCTAACATATACTTCCTTCAAACGCGGGCCACCCTTCTCAAACAATCCCCCGAAACTACAACATTTACCAACGCGTTATCTACAACTCTCCATGTACAACCGAGTCGCCTAGAGAGGACGGGAGCGAACGCAATCTGCCTTTAGCGTTGCACTTGTCAACGACCATGGCCTCTTCTAACTCTCTGGGAAGCAAGCCTTTCACGTGGCTCTACCCGTTCACGCATTCGGTCTTATTAGTTCTCATTGGTGAGTTTAAGAGGGGTAATCAACTCTATAGCTTACTTACATCTAAAGAAAGTCACCGCGTTCAAACCCACTTAAGGGCCCACTTAACTTGAAACGATTCACAATAAATGCAGCGATTTAAGTGCCAAATTGTCCTGTATGACCTATTTAGCTCCCGAATAAAATTTACCCATCGCTTTACCTCTGACCACCGAGTGTGGACGGCGGAGATCTGTCTGGAGAGTCTCAGACATGTCCAGAAATCGTGGGATATCAGGCAGCTCTCCACAATTGGAAAGACAAGCGTATGACGAGGTGAGAACTGTAGAAAGGCTCGCTATGTCTAGTCGCAGGTCGAGGGTGAATAAGAGGGAGTAGGAGCGACTGATTGCATTAACGTTTATAGAGAAGAGGGTATGCAGAGGACCGGAATCTGAAGGGAGTTGGGGTGAAAAGAGACGATATGAGAGAGGTAAAAAATATTATGTATTTATCTAAGAGCGAGCTGCACGTTAACAACTACCTACCCCTTAAGGCACGTGAATAATTAAAGTGGTACTAAATTACTACCAGAATAATTAAATGATAATAATCATATATATTAAATATATAGATACCTAATAACCTGACGATCGAAGCATCGAATACTCACGATAATAATAATTTGCAAATTTTAAAGTAAATGCGAGTTGATATTTTTTATGGATAGTAAATATGGGTAAATCGAGAATGATATATCTAAATTACCCAACATTATATTAATGAGAAAGAAGCTCTCCAACATTACCACAAAATTCAAAATGCGATATAAACTAAATAATTTATGTTTTTTCAAAATTGCTGTCAAATATTTCATATCTGCCTCAATGCTCTAGTCAACCCACACTAAGAAATATTTCTATTATCTTATTCATATTATCCGCCAGGAAAGTAATTCGTGACCCTTCACCTTAGAGAGGTTACTATCGTAGATCAGCTTTATACCATACTGAAGCTCTAACTCATTCTGAGTTCTCATAAGGTATATACATATACCGTTCGTGTGCAGTATATTCCTATTACTATATGAGAATATTACGCTTAGATCCTAGTTGCTTACACGATTCTCACTCCAAGGATAGGTTGTTATTTTCTTTTTCTTAGCCTGCAAAGAGGGACTTGCATCTTGTTTCAGTCTGATGCTCTAAACATTTTCTCCTAGAGTACTCAATGCAATGGCATTCAATTTGCTATAGCTTACATCGCAGTAGTTATGTTATCTATATAAATTAGCATTGAGATTTGAGAGAAGGGCACGGTGAGTTTGTAAATTATTTGACTGATCAGCGTCACTTAACGTTTGAAGCACATAGTACGATCATCGAAGGTCACGGTATAATTCCTAGTTTTTCATAAACTATCGATTTAACACTCACTGTCGTTTGTCGGCTCAAGATCAACAAAAAGAACACGACGTCTATACTTGTACTTTTATGCAACCACAGAGTAGGACTTTCTCAACCTTCTCAGTACTAGTTACACATTTTTGTTTAAGAGTTATATAATGATTTAATCCTTCTTACGTCATCGAACTGCAATAAGAACTTCTCGGGCAAGAATTGATATGGATGTTAATAGATATTAATCGAACATTACGTATTATTTTCGCAAGAGTTTACGCTCACAGAGCTTCCTCTTAGTGTTTCACTCGAGTTTACTATCTTTGCTTATTTCCATGGCGCCTCTAGTCCGACAACACACGAGGATTGACTTCCATTTTCTAGTGTGCACTAAGAGTTATTAGGTATAATCTATACTAAACTGTCGACCTGTAATACCAAGACCAACATATATATCTATATAGCAGGCGGCAAATGCTCTAATGGGTTGTCCGATTATAACCGGGATTATCGTGATGTATGACACGACGCTTGACATACGTTTCTTATTCAAGTAATTATTTTTCTCTAACTCAATTTTATTTATTAATGTGTGTAACGTTTGTCATTTATCTATCTATTTGATGATGTAATGACCTTTTTCATACCTAATATAAGATTCTATATCAAGTCAGTTTAATTATATGCTTGATTACAGTAGCACTGAGATATGTTGGCGTGAGTATTAATACTAGATATTAGTAAAAAATATTTATTATAACGATGGTAGGCACATTAATATTAGTTTAAGTCTCTTGTAGAAGAATTGTTGACAGGGAGCTATAGATGAGAGTTTCATATTGTAATATATTGGAATAACGATCGAACGACGTTTCATTAGCATCTGTAAGCTATAAAGGAAAACTTGGTGTAAAATTTGGTATCTCACAAATGAATAATTTGGAAATAAATATATTGATATAAATACAATAAAAAAACAATATCATTCTAGTAACTCCATATGAGGTTAAGATATAATTCTATAATAATATATTATACGACCATCTGAATAAACAATATGGAGGTATTATTCTTAGAATCCACATAAATTGTATATATATTATTAGAGAGTTAAATGATTGTGAATGATAGTCTAATAAAGTATTTATGTCCAAAATATCTCTATGCGAGCATAGTCGATTTTTAAGGAGTTTTGTACCTGTTACTCCAGCGACACCTCTCACAATTGTTCGACTGCTTAAAGCTACCTTGAAACCGATTTGCCCATCCTGATCTATACTAATCTGAACGAGAAACTAAATAAAGAGAGAAAGCATAATACCTATTAAGATATAAAAAACCTTCAGACTCTTAAACTTTCATCTCATATATTAAAATTACTTATTCCTATTAAATTATTTAATTAAACTTACTTTTGCTATTGCCAAAACTAAGAAATAATTTGACAAGAAAGAGAAAAGAGGTTAATAGAATTTCAAGTGTATTCTTTTTCTAAAATACTCTCTGGGTCGAACTTTTAAAACAGTTATATTAATATACTATAGAATGATAAATACTAATTTTGAGAGGTGTGCGGGTGTAACACTATAGAGAGTAAGAGAGCAGGTATGGGTATATATAGTATATAGTAGGTCATCACAATTTATAATATTCGTATACTTTAAGCTAACGTATTATTTCACCCAGTATACTTAACTTAATATCATAAAAATACATATATTAAAAAGAGATACGTATAGGTAAAATAATGTACTTATTTTATTATTATATAGTGAGAATGTGAGATGAGTCATAGCTATCCTTAAATAGAATATCATCAACATAAGCATAAATATATTTATATGAAACACTTATGATAAATAACTACTATCACATGATATTAAAGCATAACCACACACGAAGAGATCCTTTTCTCTAACACTGAGATTCAAGAGGCCTAAATAAAAATAGAAAATTTCATTCTACAAACAAAATAATAAAAAAATTAAATATAGTGCAGTTTTAGCATTAGATTCTAAAACTACGTGAACACTATTGCTTACAATGTACTCTCACTTTCATCATCAATATTTATAAAAAAATGAAAATAAAAATAAAAAAAAGATAAGGTAAATAAAAACTCAATATTGGGAATTTAGATTTGTAATAGTTCTTTATCAACTCAGATTTCTAATAAATCAGTACCAATAATAATCTATACTATACAATTATAATTTAAAAAATAACAATATAAAAATAAGCAAAATAAAAAGAACACAATCTTTTGTGAAGGATATTTTAATATGTAAGCTTAGCAATAAAAATTATCCACTGCACTGGAATTAGGTACGAGTATCGCAAGAATTTTGTAACAAAAGGAATGAATTAAAAACAAAAAATAGCATCTAGAGATCAATACTCTAATGAGACTCAGCGTTTGAAGAGTGATCTGTAATTTGACAGATGCAATAATATGATTATATCAAACTTCCATCAAGCTGTAACACAGACTATGGCATCAGAGAGAGGAATTTCAGATGAATAAATGTGAAACAATGCTAAATACCAGTGATCTATCTTAGGTCATATAGTAACACAGCCCTTAAGATTTATTGCATCGATGAAATAGAGGAAAGGAGGGCAAAGGAAGTAATAGTACTAGAGAGAAGAGAGACAAATTATAGAGAAAGAATTAAAATGAGCAAACTAGACACTCAAGCACACGACAGGAGGATATGAGAAAATGAAAGATAAGATCAAAGCTATAAGACATAGACAGAGTATGGAATGGAAGGAAAAAAGACTAGCTCAAGAAGCGGAAGAAAAGAAGCTATAGACAGAGACATTACAGCAGTGTGGAACACGATAAGTAAGCTAGACAAATATTCACGAGGATGAGCGCTGGTAAGGGAAGATAAAGACTATAACATAAACAGAAAGAAAGAGATAAATTAGAACTTACTATAGAAGTACTTCTAGTTGAAAATTGAGCATTGAGCAATAAGGAAAGATAAAGCTGCCGCAACCTGGATAAGCTACTAAGAAAGCTTGCTACGATAGGAATGCAGATAGATAGATAAAGTACAAAACTTAGAAGCTGACAGAAAGAGCGCAGAGAGAGTCGAATGAAAGTACTTTCTTATAAAAGGAAAGTTGGACGCTAGAAGACGTAGTAAGACAAACACACTGATGCTTACTAAAAAAATGCCTCTCATAAGCCCCACAGTTTTAATAATAATAAATTATGCCCTATATTATTGTCAGTTAAGTTCCTAAATTAATTGCACAAAACTCCACAATTACGTCACATTTTTCCCAATTCTATACTATTTATGCTATTTATGAAGAATACAGTGACTGAGGTGATCGATGAATGTACCTAACTACATAAGTAAAAGATTTGCATTAGATTCATTTAGGTCTTATTCTATACAAGGACAAGGCCGGTTAAAAAGTTATTTCAAATATAATTTCACCAGCTAAGTAGAGAGATTTGATATAAAGATATTATCACGATGATTTAAATGAAAGACAGACATTTTGATAACGTATATATAAGTAACTCATAGACAGAAAGTGGTTTATTATTTAGTTAGCTAAAAGTACAAGAGTCCTGACTTCACTGCTGAATGAATTGAATAGCCATATGGTTGTAATCTAGAAAAAGATCGTTGAAAACGGGAATGCTTACCTTAACCGAATTAAATGGATGAGACCATATAGGTTCGTATCAATTGTAAATTAAATGGGATCTCTTAATTAGCATAGACGATCTATTATCAAAACTTTCATTTATATCTGTATAGATCTATAAATATATCATATAAATAATTCAGTGCAATAAGACCTCCAGCTCTCGCACAACACCTTTAACTCTCTGAATAAGAACACACGCAAATGAAAAAAAAACACTAAGAGAGAAGATCGCAAAAAGTTATTCAATTCAAATCCATACATAGAAATACTGATTGGAGAGCAAAGAATTGCTAACTAGAGGATAATTAATGGAGGAGGTCATAAACGTCGCACAAACATTTAATCAGTAAGTCACAGTAATATAACACTTAAATTAAACACATTGCGTTTTAATTTAAAGCCACATAATGATTCTATCGCTATTGTAAATATCAAGCCTCAGCGGTAGATTAATTCATAGGAAAAACCGTCATACCCGATAGATTACTCTCGCGCCTAACCTACCACTTCGTAACGATTTTCTAATCCCTGCATAATAAGACCTATAAGACACAATTACATATTTGGAATACTAAATTCAGAATTTAGGGTCAGATAGAGGAACATGTAACAAGACCGGCACACATGCAAATAAGATGACCTGCAAGTAAGGTCGATCGGACACACGAGACCGCGGCAGTTTAAGGTAACAACCTCGAAGCAGACTCGTCAATGACAATGAGGATAGAGATACCTTGTGGTCAACGTGATTGCAAAAGCTAACTCCTTACCTTTATCAATCAATAATATCAATAAATGAAAGCATAAAAGAATACTATAACATATCAGTGATAATTTAATATAATCGAGAAGAAATAGACACCTCTATTAGAGAATCTCAGGTGATAGGAGCACATCTCTACCCCAGTCAGATGATTTGTATTGGTTTAAGTTTTAGATGCAGAGAAATGCATACTCAAACAATCGTAATCTGCCGAATATTATTACTTATAGGGACAAGTTAATGGTGTTTATTGGAATAAGTAATGACAATATACTAACAGTTAAGATAGATAGATAGTAGATCTCCGTGGTAGTACGTTATGAAAAGTTAGTTACGAAATGAGGTGTTATACACAGGTACAATAATATACAACAATCGATACTATGTAATATGTACTCGAACATAGTAAACGTGTGAATGAGGAAGTTCTCAGCTCGCTAAGATGTTGTAGTGTAATTGATACATACACCTTTAACTATGTGGGATAAGTCACGAACCGCAGCAGTGGCGAATGAATTCCAGAGTGTCCTATATGCAGATTTTGGAAATGGCGGATATCGCTCAAAATAAAGGTCTCGAAATAAGAAAAGGAAAATATCGAATGCGTGCCGGAGTACTTATTAATCTTCAACCACACCAACAAAATAAATCATGCCAATCTCACATTGGAAAGAGATCATGATGATAATATAGTATTCCAAATAATAAAAAAAAACTTATAAAGAATGTTATTAACAGCAAAAATTTAACAGATATCAATGAAGTTAAGTTATTTAATATAAAAAAATAAAAATAGAAATGGGAATGATTATCAAAATGTTAAAAAGATTTAAACATTATTTGCGCTATCTTTAAAAGATTAAGTATTAATAAATTATAAGAATAGCATTTGTTACTCTAAAGTATAGTATTAACATAAAGTAATTAGAAGTTGAGAATAGAGTAAATGAAAAAGTAAATTATAATATGAGGTAGGAATGAACCGATCAATAAAGTATATAATTAAGCAATCATGAAAATACAATTAGCAAATAGAAAAAAAGTGATATGAGAGAACAAATTATCAGGACGCGAGCCATGAACAGGGACTAAAGTGACGGGTAACGAACCAATGAGAGCATCCTCTAAGACGCCTAATCACTAGATTGGAAAAAAATGTAAGGCTTGCGGTGGAGAGAAATTAAGTGATACACACATATTATATAGATGAAACTACTATGGGCTTGAGGATAATTGATGGACCAATTTGGATAGAAAATGTGTTAATAATGGACAATAGAAATAATAAATTGATATGAAATAAACTAAAGATAAATAATAATTTCAATTAATGAGAAACGATACACAGAGAGATTAGTTCACAATCTGGAACAAAATTTTATGAATTAATAATGAACAATCAGAAAAATAATGTAATTGTTCTAGACCTCAAAGTGAAAGAATTAAGTGCTCAAGCAATTCACAAGAAAAGAAGGACTAAACTTTGGTGAGAACAAATTTTTGAATTTTAAGAGACAATCAGAACCCTGTTGAAAAAATTAGATACAGACATCGATAACTTAGGTTAAAGAGCTTAAGGTTATAAAAAACAATATAGAAACAAGAGAGTATATGGTAAACAATGAGAGGGGAGCGAACAAAAAAATATATTTTATAACTCTAATAACTACAAGAAAAGATATATAGTTTATATATTATATATCTAAAAGCTCTATAAAGTCAATACTATCATTCATTTTAAAGATTAGTACGGAATGAGCTCTAGATGCTGCCACATTTAAAACCTTATAATCCTTTTTTCATGTACTGAGGAAGTACACAGTTGACTGAAAAGAAGATAATAGGTCGGCTTTAATATAAAAGATAGAATATCCGCTACGTTACTAATATATATTAAGAAAGAGTGATAGAAAATCAAATAGAAAAGATATGTAAACACTTGTAGCGTACACGCCAAAGTGAATACCGCACGAACAAAAAAGCAAGTATTACTGAGAAGATTGTCACCTGCACATGCACCCGAGTTGCCTATTTCTGGGAGTGTTCAGGTTCCACTTCAAGCCGCCCGAGATTACACGCTTAATAATGGAGCTGTGGCTAAACAACCATAGAAGATACTCACACAAACTAAGTTAACAATGATTTATGCAGCCTACATGAAAGTACCTAATAGAAGAGAGATGCTAATTGAGAAAACAATTGTGCTTAGACTCGTGTGATCATATTTATAAAAATAGATATAAACATATCGCACAGGATAAGTATCTGTAGAACGTGAAGAGGTCCGCTATTATGGTACCCTTAACTCCGTGACACACTCTTATCAGAGCTCAACGATTGATTAATGATCACTTATACAAAAATATAGGTATATTTAATTATGGAACACGTAATTTACCGAGAAATAAACTATTGGAGCTCTAAAGCGCAACCTATCATCAGAAGGCCATCATATTATTATAGTCACTCTACCTCTTGAGTAGAGACCGTCAATCTAAGAGAATATCCAGCGCCAACTCAAACCTATATAACACAGTCTATCTATGGCACTAACATATGTTTGACAGATGAGTATATAGATGTCATAATATAGAGAGCGAGCATCGGCTGCTCACTCAGCGCACGATTTAAAGATGAACAAGAAAGAGTGACGACGATAAAGTGGATCGCATCTCATCGCATCATATGCAATTTCGCCATCGCTAAGCCTACCTTATTAAAGGCCAAGACGCATGAAAGTATGTTAAAAGAACATGAAGATTTTCCTCTATCTTTTCGAACAAATGTATGATTGCTACTTATCCGATATACGATCGCATAAAAGAGCTTGATAATTTAGAAACAGTAATACACATATATACCAGAGCTGATAACTCCTTTAAGCACTTCTCGTTTGATTAACTATATGAAACTGCCTGTGAATGAGTCTAAGTGCAGCAAAGATGGTATATTATATATTCCATTACATGAAAGGTACTCTATGGATTTTAATAAGCTATCCACAAGGGAAAGCCACACTCACCACACACACGTTCACAGAATTCTCGCCTCTTCACGAGTTATATAATAAAACTTGATAATAGAGTAATAGAATACAAATGAGTGGAAAAGGTCAAAATGACAATTTTTATACAATGTCGTAAATTCTGAGAACGGAGGATGATAAATAAAGAATCCAAGATAGAGAGGTCAAAAGTGTAAGTAAAGTACATAGATATGATTACATTCTGAACTTCTATGTAATAGAAAGGCTATATATGAGATAAAGTATGCATATTATCTCGGCAACTGTATGAAATAATAAGCTTGTGGAACGAAAATGCCTCAGAATTTAATAAAAGTGAATTATTTACGATAAGAGGTGCTTAAGATATTATAAATTTATAATTTCAAATAAGTTAGAGTGGAGTTACACTGCCGCGCAAACAACGATATCATGTACGCTAATTGAGAATCTGTCCAAATGTCACATTCAATCATAATAAATGTATAATTATGTCCTGCGTTGGGGTGGTACCGTAATCCAGTTTTTATCGCAGATTCGCTCCACTAATCCGGAATAACAAGGATAATTCACCACACTGAATGGGAATCTCAAATTTTGCTTACCAAGGGGTTTAGGAAGTTTGTTCAATGACCTTATCATACAATTGTTAATTTTATCTACAAGATATACCAATCGTGGAAAAGAGGAAGAAACGAGTATATTGAGGGAAGACAGGAAGAAAGTATACCATCAACTAAGCATCCGTCATAGAAATAGAAGTCGCCTCAACGGAACTAGCACTGATTTTGCACTCACAGTGCAATTATATATGATAGGAGCAACAAATCCTAAACTTGTACATGACACATCACCCTCCATTGCTTACCCGAACTCTAGAAAAAGCATTGATTTTCATTTTCATTAGGGCGAAGGCGAGCATCAAAGTGCTGAGTATAGAGGAAATCCTACAGACTCTAGAAAGGGCATTATTTTCCATAGAGAACATAATTTGGGAAGTAGTTTTGAAAGTATGTTTACGGATGTGCCTGGCACAGCCATAGCTTTGAGAAGTTATACTTAGAGATTTGAGATTATTAAGACGGAGTATGATACCTATAAAGTACTGCACATAGCCAAAATATCAAATTACTTAAATATCACCCACCTACCGAACTTAAATGAAGAGCTGGATTAAATAAAAGATGGAGTAAAAATAGAATTGAGATAGATATAGTCAATAAGTCGAGAAGCCGGCAACAACTGGTGCTCAAGCAACACCAAGTTGAGGGTGCTTGTGGCCTTACATAACATGATAGACGGGACGCTCAAGCAGAGTTTGGGCTAAGCAGCACACTGGGGTGGGTTGTTGACACATGTGAATGTAGAATGAACGATGACGTGCACGAGTAAGTGTTGATGAGAAGGCGCGAAGCGATCTTCCCCATGAGCAGCATTCTTTCTCGCACCAAGAGTTCCTCCGTCCGTGCTAGATTTATTTACAATATAATCAGCGAATGCTTTATTATAAAAGGAAAACTCTCATTAAAAAATTTCACATATTTTCGGTGGCCGTGTTACGGAACTCAATAATAATAAATAATAATAATAATATATAATAATAAAAATAATAATTTATACACTAATAATAATAATAATATTAATAATAATAATTATTTGTACATTTTATATAGCAAAAGTTAAAGAACAATTTACATATGCAGATAAATCCAACAATAAAGTAATACTAACTAGTCTATTATACGAAATAATAATAGTAACTGTAGGCATGTATTAATTAGACGATGATGATGTAACACATACTACTGCAAGCATAAACGATGCTGAAAGGGGCTGCTGAGCTGCGTGTAACACGGGATCTGTCTACTGGTATTTCGAGCCAAAGTAGATAATTAATACTTTGAATTTATACTTTATCAGAACGATAAAAATTTATGCAAAAACAGGTTTAGTCCAGTAATAATAAAAATAATAAATAAAAATAAAATAAAATGTAAAAAAGATAATAATTAATAATAAATCAATATAAGCAATAAACAATGACTTAATAAGAATTTAAAATTAATAGTATTTACTACTATTTACCTTTTCTAGTTTACATTATACTACCGTTAAATAACTAACAATTTTCATTTTACCATATTATAGAGGTTAGAACAAATTTAATTGGAATGTGACCCCTTTTTATCATTCACACAATTGGTCATAATAATAATAATATTAATAATAACAATAATAATAATAATAATAATAATAATAATAATATAATAATAATAAATAATATAATAATAATAATAACGTGGGGAAGAATTACGAAGGAAATGGCAACCGGAGTGGTTTGTTTTAATCATAATAATAAATATGGGGATGGGAAGAGAAGGCACGTAGCAGTTACCAATGGTCCGGGTTTGTTACTTCTAAAACACTGTGACTCAAATAATATAATGAAAAATAAATATAAAATATAAGGAATTAATAAAGAACCAGGTATACCACGCACAACATGACTGGAAAGTTAGCTATAAAAATAATAATTAATAATAATCTAACTAATAATAATAATAATACTAATAATAATAATAATAATAATAATAAAATAATAATAATAATCTTAGACTCTACCTTTAATACAAGTTTAGATGCATCTTTTTGTAGATAAAATTAAATATATCCTTCAAAATATTTAAATCAAGTATAATATAATAATATCCATCAAAATAGAATTAAAATTTCGGGTTTTTATAAATAAGTAAATAACTTAGCAAAATAGTATATTAAATATATAATATATATATGTATATATATAAAATATACTATATATATATAAACTATATAGTATTAATAATAAGTATAATAATAATATTCACATATAAACCTATATATATATGAGATAGACTCATACTTTAATACAGTTTAGATGCATCTTTTTGTAAGATAAATTAATAGCATCTTAAATATATATATATTAATATTATATATATATATATATAATATAGTAATTATATATATATTAATAAATATATATATATATAATGAATAACTATATATATATATAACTTATTATATTATATATACATATATAATGGTATATTGAGATAGACTCGTATTGAAAATTTCTCTAAGGTTGAGATTAATGGTGCAGTTGTCAAGCTGTTAAAAAAGAAAATACAACTGCGAGGTTGCGGTTGTGGTCGCGACGCGAGATAATTATAATTTGTTAGATCTCTTAAATTAACAATTCTCATTTACGAACGAAACATACAGTCAAATATTTGGAGTGAAATAATATGAATTTGTTAAATGAAACGACGTTACAAAAAAAAAAAAAAAAAAAAAAAAAAAAAAAAAAAAAAAAAAGGTAAATAAGTTTTTACTTAAAAGGCCGTTCTTTTAAGTTGACCCTATAAAGAGAAAACGCCGGAGTGGACTTTTTAAAGGGTCATACTGTTATAAAGGTCACGAATTCTTGTACCTCTTTTTTTTTCGTCCAGACTTGACAAACTCCAAATCGTGACCACATACCTCAATATTATCAGCCTATATTTTATTCGATTTTTTAAACAAAGTGGTAAAAACGAAATATTTTTTTTATTAACCGTATAATTAAGTTAAAGCCTTTCATGTCAGTGTTCAAACTTTACTGGAACGAAATTTTTATTCGCTATGTTATCACCAATTGTATTGGCTATACCTTCGAATAAACGATTATATATATATATATATATATATATATATACTATATATATAATATATATTATGTAATAATATCGATACAATATATATATATATATATTAATAATTATATATTATTATATATCTATTAATATTATAATAATATATATATTATATTATATATATATATATAATAATCACTGACACTTTAACAGTATAAGAAATTCATAGACAAAAATAAACCAAATTAGTGAAATGGATGAAACTTTCGGAGACCTTCCACTCTTCCTTCTTTTATCTTTGTAAACCGTTTTATAAAAACTATAAAGGCCAAAAATTGTGGTAGCACTTGAAATAATATTAACATTTGGAAAGAAAATTTTAAATGATTTAAATTCAAAAAAGAAATAAATAAATCAATAAAAAATCAAGAAAAAAATCAGATAAAGGCCTCATAAGTGTTAGCATTAAACGTATACAGTTTACATAAACATTTCTTTTTGTAATCAAAATTTTGTTCTAAGAACTGTCTGGTGTTCTCTCTTGGTCTAAGTGTAAGAAAAGGCCGCATTGATATTGAATCACAAACTTGTAGGAACTTTTATCAGGAGAAATTCGAAATCTTTTTTTCATTCTTCTCAATCGAGAGAATAAAAGTTCTTTCCGGAAGGTTTCCATTACCTTCAAACGTACCAAAACCTTGGAAACAAGTGCAATCGGATGCAGGGGATTTAAAAATCCCCGTAACAGGCAAAAACTCAATTCTTGGATCATTATTAAAAGGAAAATATAATTTTTATAAAGTTAAAAACAGTTCATAATGTTAAACATACACAAGTACTTAGTGATAATATGAATAAAGAAAATAAAGAGCATTTAACAAAAATAAAATGTATCTAGTAATGGGTCTCTAAAGAGAAAATTCGGACTGTGATGGGATCGAAGGGGATCGTCGCCACTCTTTGGAAAAAAAGTATTCTTCCAAAGTAAAGTATCCTTTCAACTCATCGTGGTAACAAGAATGAAAAGCTTCGAAACGGATATGAAAAATTTACTCCATTATAGAAATTGACAAAAGAAACCGAAAGGATATTACTCACGTATGATCTGCAAATGAAATAGAAAATGGGGATTCATCAGAGTTGTAGAGTTCCAGTGAGACAGAACCGTAGAATGAAAAACTAAGTAAAAAAATATTGAGGGAAAGGAATAGCAATTGTCAAACTGTTTCTTGTAAAATAAAATTGATTAAGTTATTTAGGAAAAAACTGTAAATAAGCAAAATAGTATCAAAAACCACAGGAAGGCAGAAAGAAGACGTTATGCAAATGACACAGCGTACATAAGAAGTGTTGGAGAGTTTGACATAGTATGCAAGTTCGCTACTAAAAATAAATGAAATAAAATGATTCTATTAAATTTGCATGAGCTAGAGTATCACAAATAAAGTGAGATGAGGAAGATAAAATGAATTTGGGGCTAAATGAATAGAACTGTCATTTCTCATATTGACAGGGATATAAATGGTAGAAGATTGCGGGCTTTTTCTTTCTTTCTTTCTTTTATTATAAACAATTTAAGGTTACCCTCTATCCACTTAATGGGTGTAATAAAATAAGTTTCGTACAAATTACACAGGTCCATGTAAAAACTTTGTAATAATAATGAATAATGAATAAATAAATAATAATAATACATCAAAAATATTAATAAATTAATATATAATAATAATAATAATAATAATAATAATAAAAGTAAAGAATGTACTACTACTACAAATAAAAATAACAACAACAATATTTACTTACATTATACAAACATTTAACACAAAAGGTCAGTATAACGTCTTAGGGAGTAGCAAATTTAGTTAAACATCTTTTTTTACATGGATACCACATAAATAAACAAAAAATAATTAATTATCCACAAAAGCACGCTTACTTTGGTAAGCTTGACCTCTTAACTATCAAAATATGTAAATTATTTTTTCCTAGGCAGATAACACACACTGGTCATTTTTCAAAATTGACACTATATTCTCATTTATTTTCTCTCATTAAAGTTATCAGTGTGAAAATATTACTACAATTAAAATGTCACTACTTCTGAACGTCTCCACCAGCGTTTAATAAAAAAAGCCTTTTTTTTTATTTCACACAAATATCATTCATAAATATCCATACATATACACACACAATTGACACTCACTTTTTTCAAATAAACAAAATTAATGTTATCACCAAGTCAGAACCATATTTATTATCCAGAAACATAACCATCTATTTGTAAATATTTCACATTCCTCATATAAATAGAAACAACCACAAAAAGCTCAAACGCTTAAAATTCTCGTGGCGCAGCAAACCACCCACCTTCTTCGGAATCAAAAACAACACTGATTTTTTTTCGAGTGAAAATTCATACCTAAAGTCCTAAACACTTTGAAGACGCAATAACTACGACAATATCGATAAACAAATGAACCACAGACATTCTTCAAGATTCCTGCCAAATACTTATTTATTAAAATAATAATAATAATAATAAAAAACGTGCGCAATGACGAAACAAAATAATTACGCAGATGAAATAGATATCAAAATGTTCAGTTTAGGGATGTATACCCAAATTTAATGCCACGCGCACAGCATATGGGCATATATACATAGTTCTGGGTTAGAACACACAAAACAGGTGCTCAAAGACGTGTGCGTTCATGTAGGTGCCTGTCTCTCGCGCGGATAGCGGACAAAACGGAATACCTGCCAAGCCTCTACTTGCATTCCAGTGTGAATGCGTATTCCAGCCACTAGAAGCGGACTTATATTTAAGTTTATTTAGGGTGCAAAGAAAACAGTTTTGATGCTAGCATTATATATATATATATATAATATATATAAATCATATATATATTATTTTATATATATAATAATATATAAATTATATTATATATAATATAATATATATATATGATATTAATATATATATATATATATATATATATATATATATATATATATATATGATTTCCCAGGAAACAGGAAACCGGCCCAAATTATGAGTTAAGTACAAATCGACTACATTTAAGTAAAATTTTAGTTATGGTGCAAAAATAAAAATGTCTTTCCGTAGTGTAATGCAAAAAAGCTGTAAGGTGTGATTACGCTAAAAACCACTATCACGTGACTCGTAAACTAGGAATATTAGTATCCACGAAACAATTTAAAAGGACAAGGGTACACGGAACCATTAAAGAGCAATTAAAGATATCGAGATACACATTCGTGGAAACATTGTGAGCCATCGATGTTAATATTTTGCATAATGTCAGTATGAAATAAAGTAATTACAAGTGCAAACAAATTCGTTCAGACTAGGGATGGAGTCAAGTATTGGTATTTGGAATTGGGAATCGGTACTCTGTATCGAAATCGGACATATCCTCAAAAGTATTGGTATCGGAAAAAATAACCGATACTCAAACCCTGTTTAAATAATTTTAGAAATTTATTTTAACCAAAGTTTAAAAATTAACAATATATTACTGATAATTAGCTGTTAACCTTATTATTACCCACTGCCTAATCATTTTTTCAGGAAGTTCCGATTGCTATCCGCACCTTTAATATAATAAAACTGGTATCGGTCAAACTGAAAAGTTCGGTATCAGACACAAGGAGACTATTCCCAATATCAATTGAAAGTTTCCATAATGGTTTGTGAATAAATTTTAACTTTTGACAAGGCGTCATTTGTCATACTTAAAGATAAGTTTCTCTCAAATCTGAACATTTAGAGTAACTAGTCAGTGGGGTGGTTTTACTCAAGACACTATATATATATATATATATATATATATATATATATATATATTTTACTAGAGAATATATATATATATATATATAATATATATATATATATATATATATATATATGTGTGTTTATATACGAAAAGATTCTGAGAGTTCTTTACCATATAATAACGATCTGAACTGAAAACTATAAATGTATATGAATATATATATATATATATATTATATATATATATTATATATATATATATATATATTATATATATATATATATATATATTATCATATTATATATATATATATATATATATATATATATTTACTCGTATTTCCACAGAAGTAAGTTTCAGCGTCGTAAGAGCGTTGACAAAGGACAGCTTAATGCGTGATGGGTTTTGTCCCGCTATCACTTATTCATGACCTAAGAATGCTCATGCATTCCTCGGATTTCTGGTGAATATTTACACACCCCACCTTTCAGTTCTGGGAACAAGGGGACAGCGTATATATATATATATATATATTAATATATAAATATATATAATATATTATATATAATATATATATATAAATATAATATATATATATATTAAATATATATATATATAATATATATATATATAATATATATTATATATATATATAATATATATAATTATATTATATATATACCCATTTTGCTATTTGGTATGTATGACATTCCAGTGCTTTAATGTGTTCGCCTTTTGTTTAAGCGTTCATATCCTACACTCCATCCTCCAGGACATCATTAGAGACACCACCTTTTATTCACAATCATATACACATACTTATATCCACACCCCTCTTCTAGACAACATCTTACAGACATCCCTATCTCTTATATCACTATGTGTGGGTGAGAAAACATTGCCCACATCATATGTCCAGCATGTCGTAGAAGGCGACTAGGAAATCGTTATGGGACGTATGTATGACAGGGTCTCACAGCACATAGAATGTCAGAGGGATAAATGTTGAGAAGAGGAGAGAGTGATGATGTATTTAGAAAGGCAAATTTTGATTTGCTCACTGTGACTGAAAACTAGGAGTGAAAGGGAAACGGTGAAAAATGAGTGGTGTGGTGTGAAGTTTGTTGCTGGTGGTGGAAAGGAATGAGAAGGGTTAGAAGATCTCAATTCTTGATGCGTGACTTGTGTTTAGAAGAGCTTATGGTTAGATTTTGTGTTTTGAGTACTTAGAATTCCTAAAGGTTAATTTAATTTGGGAAAAAGTGTCCAAAATTTGGTTGGGTTGCGACATATTGGTCCATCCGATGTAAATGTTGAAGAGAGTGCGATTTTCTGGGATAAATCTGAAGATGTTTTGGATGGGGTGAGTCAGCTTAGATTCAGTTCATTTGCCACCTATCTGCTCGAAAGGAGTTGTTTTTTTTTTTTTTTTTTTTTTACATTGTACTACACACTCACGGGGCAGAGCCCTATTCAAGGAGGGTGTAGTCGCTCAAAAGTTCACCCTTCTAGCGCAAATTACGCATATTAGCACAGACGCAGGCTTAGTTTAGGAGATTAAATTCAGGCAGGAAATACAGAAGATGGAAGAGAATTCCACCAGAAGGTGGTTGGAAAGAAGGAAGCACCACAGCGAACTAGCCTGGAGTTAACCAATGTCCAACACAAAACTCGTGCGCAGATACAGCACCCCTTGTGCTACGAGGGCGTCGTAAAGGTGGATTAGTACGAGAGTGATAAGTCCCTCCGAGCACCTGCCGCCCAACGGTACCTGTAGGAAAAGGACCAACATCGCGTCGCAAAAGATAGAGGGTCAAGTGACTATATATATATATACAGTCTTATAAGCCTTTTGCGCCTTTGACTCGACCCTGTCCAAAAGCTGGGTGAAACCAGAGCCCCCCACCCCCAGATATGAGAGCAGTACTCCATACATGGGCAGATGAGACCCTTGTATACTGGAGCAACTGAGAAGAGGAAAAAAGCCTCGCAATTCTAAACAGAACAATTTCCGTTTCTTTGAAGCAGCCCTATTAACCGTTGTGATGTTGAGGCTTCCAAGACATTTTTTTTTGTTTATATTAAGGCCAAGGATGTTTATATTGTCAACAGGAGAGATGAGAGAACCGTCGAAAGAGATAGGAAAGTTAGAAGGTGTTTTGGAGAAGGAGATTTGTAGAAGTTGCGTTTTTAAAGAATGAATTTCACAAGGTTGAAGAGAGACCCCCTCCGGAAAATTCTATCCAGATCAGCGAGAATAGAATCAGAAAGATTAAGACGAGAGACAATTCTAGGAGTAAAAGAGGGAGCAGAATTGATAAAAGTTGAAGAAGAAGGGTCGAGTCATCGGCATATGAGTGGGATAGAGCTAGATGGTGCAGGTGAGAAGATAATTAATGAAAGTAGGGATAAAGTAGGAGATAACACAGAACCCTGAGGAACACCACTATTGACAGGAAAAGAATAAGTCGCCCCATCAAACAACAGCCGATATTGAGCGATTTTGAAAGAAAGCTAGACATAATAAGCAAAGAGAAGGAGGAAATCCAAAGAGGGGAGCTTGGAGAGCAGCTGAACGCGTGCCATAATGCTTTGTATATGTCAAGCGCCAACACGCAAGTCTCCCCGTAGTTCATAAGAGCGAAAAACCATAAATTGGTTAGATAGGAAAGTATATCGCCAGTAGACCTCGAGCGCCGAAAGCAGTATTGGCGATCGGAATGAGTTCCAGATGATCTAAGAAGTGGAGAGTTGAGAAGGGTTTTCAAAGATCTTAGATAGAAATACAAGTGAGAGCTTATAGGGAGATAGTTAGAATTATCAGAACGGCGGCTTCCTTTATTCGGAATAGGTTAGACATGTGCGAAGCTTCCAACACTGAGGGAAAGGGCTAGTATAGACAGAGAGAGTATAGATTGAACGAGGGGTGTGGATAGCACGGAATGCAACTTCCTCAAAAACTCGTGGAAGGGAATGCCATCCGGTGCCCACCTGCTCTTCCTAACGTTCAGTAGATTTCAGCGGTCCCATGCACCCGATCAAATGAATCACAGGCAAAGGCATAGGACATCTGAAAGGAGGAGTAGAAGAGGAATGCCAAAATCGCCAGGGTTGAGTTAGAGGAAAAATAGGAGGCCAAAGAGATTAGCCTTTTCCATTGCGAGAATTAGCAACAGAATCATAGGAAATAAGAGGAGGACAGGCAGATTTACAGAAGTTTAAGATGTTTTGGGCAAGAGGCCAGAAAGATTTGTCAGATAGGAGATCAAGGAGGTTAAGCAAAGCACTTTCGTTGATGAAAAGCCCACTTTGCCGTCGAAAGAGTATCCATGCAATGGATTTCTAGCTGAATTAAAATTAGAGAGAGTGATAGGAGAACCAGAATTTTTCCACCCCCGATATGCACTGTCTCTAGCCTGAATGGCCAGAGAACAAGCACGATCAAACCATGGATTATGAGGAGAGAAAGATTTAGTTGAAGAAGGAATGAACCTGCTCATCCCATCAACGTTTTCAGCCCCTTCTTATCTTTTAAAACTTTATAAACCATCAATTATTCCTTACTAGGTAGCCAATTTGTTATCATCTGCAAACTTGGAACCTTACATTTAAGTCCCTGGTCTAAATATTTTATACATATATGAGGAACAGCCACTTCACCTAAGAAATTGTTACAGACCACAAACATGTCTCCTCATTCCCATTAATAAATACTTCTCATTTTCATTGATTAACTATTGCTAATATTATTATTATTATTATTATAAAAGTTTCCTTTTAACGTGCTTTATCACCTTTCAGTGGGTAACACGGGGGGACTACAGGAAATCGAACTTTAAGGCCGGCTATCCCAAACTAGCGCCACCATCGTGTTCGCAGTCGAATTTTAATTCTTGCCCAGAGGAAGATAAAACTTCAACTGCTACAAGGAGGATTGAACCAGCGTCCTCTCGCATGAGTTAGCGGGTCAACCTCCTACGCCACGAGTTGTTGTTGTTGTTCTTCTTCTTCTTATTGTTATTTTTAGTTATTATTGTTATTATTATTATATACAATTATATACAATAAAAACATTTTTATACACTTTCCTCACCTCTCTATTAACCAGGGTTGGCAAAAAGCCATGGATTTTTGGCTTTTTGATTTTGGTTAATTGGCTCTTTGACCCTTATAATTTTTCATATAAGAGTCAAATAGCCAATTAACCATAGCTTTTTGCCAACCCTGCTATTGACGCTGAAATTGTACTTGTTATTTTTTTTTTTTTTCAAAGCTCTTCTCTAATGAAGGTGGAACTGACAATTCCTTCAAAAATTTGCATTCAATACACTTATCAGCAAGGATAAACTGCATTTTGCAGTAGATATATATATATATATATATATATATATATATATATATATATATATATATATATATATAATATATATATATATATATATTATATAATATATATATATATATATATATATATATATATATATATATATATATTCCTTATTAATACCTTCTCACCCCCTGGCCACCCTGTCTTCAGGGCTGCCACACTGCCTCAAGGTACCCCGCCACCTCAGCCGGTCTCCTCTATAGATCTTCCAGGGTTGAGATGTTCCAGATTGATCTAGGTTGAGAATTAAAGTGACAGGTTAGAAGGAAGTGTTAGAGTTTCCAGGGCCAGGTTACAATTTGGACAGATGCTTGATATGGCTTGATTTAGTTTCAATCTGTGTTTATAGTATTGTAGGCTTGGGTGGTGGCCGCTTCTTAGTTTTGCCAGAGTTGATTGAATGGTTCTGGAGAGAGAGTTGAATTCTGGAGCTATTTCAGGTGGATGTTCGTTTAGTATATTGTTAAGTGGTCTGTTTCTTAAGTAGTTTTCATTTAGGACTGTGTGGATGTTTTGTGTATGATATGTTGTTATGAGGAGGTGGGATGTTGTTTACGGTTTGTTTATAGGATAGTGCTGGAGAGGAAGGAGGTTGTTTAAGTTTGTGATAGGTAGGATTAGAGAGGGGAGAGAGACATGGGCATTGGGGTGCTAATGTTATGACAAAGAATTGTGTTTGTCAATAGGTAGAATTTTAGTTTCTTTGTGTAGATGTTGTTGGGGAGATGTGGAGAGGCATCCTGTTATTATTCCGAGTGCCTTGTTTTGTGTTATTTGTAATTTTCTCATGTTATTCTTGGTCAGGGGTGGGTGCCATGTAGGAAAGGAGTAATTTAATGTTGGACAGATAAATTGCTTGTAGTTTGTAATGGCAATTTGTTTGTTGTCAGTGATATCATTATCGCCTATGATTCTTAGTATATTTAATTTCTTGTTTGCTGAAGAAGTTATGTATGTGTGCTCTGTGAAATTTAGATGTGTGTTGAGTGTTATGCCTAGAATTTTGGGAATTTTGTTTAATGTAATTACAGTGTTGTTTAGGTAAATTTGGGGGTGTAAGGTTACGAGTTGTCAATCTGTAGTAATTAAAGTAATTGATGATTTGTTTAGTGAGGCGGACATTCTTTTGTCAGTTAGCCATGTTTGGATTAGGTTGAAATATTGTCATCAAATTTGTGGGTTTAGGTTCTGATGTGAAGTGGCGATGGTAATGTCATCTGCATATGCTGTAATGTTGGTGTGGTCTGTTTGTGGTTGATAGTGGGAGAGTATCAGCAGAAGTATGATTAGGATATGAAAACTAACAGTTAATTGGGTGATAGGATTGCTACACTTGAGGTAACGCTAATTGTTAATAGCTCAACTGAATGCGAATAAGAAATTTTTTGTTGATGATATTAAGTTTTAAGTGGCTGTTCTTCTCTAAGTAAATGGAAATGTAAGTATATCCATAATTTTTTGAAATTTGTGAGGGGAATTGTTAGTGAGTTTACTATTTTATGATTGGAATAAGAGTGAAGTTTTATGGAATACTGTAGTTATTGGAAGGCTTTGATTAGTTGTAGAATTGCAAATAGGGGATTGTTATGTTGTGGAGTTATAGAGTGAGTGTTATAATGGCCATATATATAAATTGGAGTCCAGGGATGATCTTTTAAAAGGTCTTTTCTCAGCTTCTTCCACTGATTAATGGTGGATATAGCTAGTGTATTGATACATTTTATTATGGGATATACTATGATATGTTAAATTTTTATGATCAGAATTAGTTTTGATCTCTGAAAGTTGCTCAGTGAGATTGATAACATAGAAAATATTCGGAATATGGAATGGTAGAATGGAGTGGGGTTTGAGGGGTCGTTTCTGGGGTTTTTAACTTTGAAGTTATATATTGATTGTCTTATTTTTCCAGAGGGTAATATTGGGATGAAAAATTCCAAAGTTCGCTGGAGCGAATAAGTGGAGATAATATAAAATATATTATGAGTGTGCCAGTTGGGTTAAAATGCATGATGTACGCCCAGTAAGCATTTGGTGCCATTTTCATGAACCTCTGTCACAATATGGAAAGATATTTTGAGCACTTTATTGGTGTTTTCTAACAAACGAGTCCGAATTATACTGAGGTAAATATTTTAAATTGATTTAGGTACTAATGGTTACTTTTATTTTCTGAGGGCATCTGATAATTTTCCGTTCTTATTTAATAGATTGAGAGTGATTGGGATTGTGAGGATAATATTTGTTAGCGAAGTGTGTGCCAGTGAATAGAAAATGAATATTTAGTCAAGATTGTTTGGAGGTTTGTGGGGTTTTTGGTTTTTTTGTATGGGATGCATGATAGTTATTTGAGTAGTGGGAATGGAGTTATAGATGTATTATTTTCACAGGATGTTTGATTGATTTCAACTCCAAAATTAATCTGGTAATTGTTGTTTAGTGTTTTGAGATGGATATATTATATTAATGATATGATAGTAAGGAATATGGAATAGTTGTTTAAGGAGTGTATTTTGTATAGGATTATGTTTATATTTAATGAGATGGTAATTCTATTAATAAATGGAAATAATTTAATTGTATGTAGTTTTGCACGATAATGATATGACTGATAGACACAATGTATCTGCTACTCTCTCGATGTGGAATTACCTGAATTAGTTTATTCTAGGTTTTCTTATTTCAGGGTTAGGGTTGGGGTAGGTATCCTTCTCTGGGAATATTTTGGTTTAGATATATGATATATAATTTTCTAACTTGAAACTAATATAGGGACAAAATATATACAGTAATAAAATAGAGAGTCTTATTAGATTCCAATATTTATGACTGTTCAAGATAAATTTTTTTGAATATTTTAATTAGTAGACTCTGGAGGGAAACATGTATTACTCTCATAGTCTTTCTTTCATTAAAGAATGAATAAAGGTTAAGTGAGTTGACAGATAAAAAGTTCATTGATGAAAAAAAGAAATTGTCTCGCGAAACTATTATTAGATACATATAGATCTATCTCTCGGTGAAAATTTTGAGATAGAACTATCTTATGGATCTTGCTTACTTATTTTATAGAAGTAACTAAAGGCGAATTAATTCATATCTGGAGAAGGTGCATAGTCTATGAGGTGGAGTATAGATTGCTATAAATCCTCTTTTTTCCGCTCTCTATAAAAACTCAGTTGTTTTCCGGGTGTATTTTTTATTCTATGTATAGACTTAGTATAATCACAAACTTCAGGACCTTCTACATTGATTTATTGGAAAGTCTTAATGTACTATTAATTTATATTATTGTATACTATATTTATTCATATCTAAACTTTGTAGATAATTTTTTTATTTCTAAATAATCCCTTCAGTACTCTGAAAAGATGCTAATAAGATATGTAGGATCCATAATATATACCTTACTAAATAATATAAATTAATTATTATATATAATTATAAATTTATCTTTTCGAATTTTTTTTAGTTTTGTGTATACATCAGCTGTTGTCCTTAAATTTCCCCAAACTCAATGTCAACATTTAACTAGCCTACCACAAATATTGAACATTTTTTTATTTCATAACCTCATTCGTATTCAATATTCATCCCATAATATTTCTTAGGGACTATGTTAAAGTCGGGCTAAACAATGCATTCTTTTCATATTTTATACTTAATATATATATAGATAATTAACTTTTATATCAATTTACTCTAAATATTAAGAAAATTGATATTAAATAAAATTTGTTTTTTATAATAATAATCATTTTTAATATATATTTATTGGAAATAATTATTTATCCTCATATAAAGTGATAAAACAAATCCAATAATAACCATATTTCGTACATATATATAACATATATTAAGAAATTATATTCTATAATATATAATATAAAATTAAATGAGAATCTTGCTATCTATATATATATATATATATACCGTACATAATTATACAATAAAGCCCTTAGTAAATATATTTTAATTATATGTTGATCTAGTAGTATATATATATATATATATATTATATATATATATAATCTCAAATATTTTTTAACAGCTTATAAGGCAAAATGTGGATGAAAAGTTCAAGCAAACAAAAAAGAGATAAACTTCCCTGCACAAAGCAAAAATAACATATGGATAATTGAAATTTACATTATCTCTTTATACTTTTATTTTACAATTATATATATATATATTATATATATAATATATATTATATATATTATATATATAATGGGTCAAGTAGTAAATAATAAATAGGTACAAGATAAAAATCACGATACTTTTCAAATAAAATAATAGAGATATACGGACTTACTTACGCGCAAATCGACATAAAACGTTGTATATAAGCTTACTTAAAATATACTAATAGATATAAAATTCGTAATTCTGACATATAATATATTAAGTATAATAATTATGTAATAATAGGTGATTAGATAAAGGACCCATCTTAATCATATATTATATATCTTTCTAGAGTTTATGGAATTATCTTTGCTAAACAAATAGAATTATTGAACAGAATAATGATATAGATTAATGAAGATTAGTAGTAATGAAGCCATAGTAGATTTTGAATAAAAATTGAAAATTACTGAAGGTTATATAGACTTACAGTTCAACCAGAAAACACCTCGGGAAAACACTTTTAGAAGTATCGCAATAAAAAATGAGCTATTATATCTATTATTTACTAGGTGTTTATACTATAGGTCAAAATCGTGCTCTACTTTTATCGAAATTTGAAAAGGCCTTTCCATTTATTTATGATAGGGCGTGGGCCTAGAAATACTATTAATATTGAATCTATATAAGTACTCACTCTCACTACAAAAACCCAAATATTGGATTCATGCACCTTTATAATTATAATTAATTAATTTATATTAATTAATAATTAATTAATTTAACTAAATATGAATATAATGTGTTTTTTATTGATTTAGTATGTAATATCATATCTATAAGTTTAAAAATATATGTTAACTTTAGCTTATAATTACTATATATTTATAATTTTTGTTAATTTTTTATATTGGTTTTTTTCTTAATTTTATTATTATTTTTTATTTATATTTTATTATATATAGGTAAATATGATTTAAGTTATAATATCTGATTCTAATTTAATTCTCTAATTATAATTCTCTAATTATTTTCAAATTTATAACTGACAGTGCCATTAATTTAGGTTCTTTAACTCAGGGTGAACTTTTTTTTTTTCATATGAGTTATGAGATGATACTTACGTAACTAGGCATGTTTTCTATGGATGGGAAATTTATTAGATATTCTAATAAAGATTTTTAATTAACACATTTCACATTTTCATACCAGACAATAATAGGTGAACTAGTCCAAGTTCATATATAATTAATGTGAGTATTTTATTATTTATATAGATTGGGTTTATTTATGAATATATATGATTTTAGTATTAAAAACCATTTATTAATTAAATTGTTTTTTTTCTTTTTCTTTTATTTTCCTGTTTTAATTATCTCTTTGCTTGTGTAGTAATTAGAGCGAAAAATAAATTAACAATATAAAATTAAATCTATATATATTTGGGTTTTAATAGACCTGGTATATCCTTGTATTTTTTTCTTAACTTATAAATATTAAATCTTTTTTTTATCAATTAATCCACTATCAATTATTTTTGCTTTTCAAATTTTATTAACATCTTCTATTTATATTTATTTGTTTGCTTTATATTCTTTTTTATTTTTATATCTATATTTTGTCGTTCTCCACCTATATGTCAACCTCTTTTTTGTTCTTTTATTTTAATTTCTTTTAATATAATTATAATTTGACTATATTTATGAGATTCACACCTCTCCATCATTATATGTGAGAACATCAAAAGATTATTGATTTAATACTCTATACTATTAGTTTTTCTCTTTAAACCACAAAATTTACTTATTGAGGAATAATGCTGGTGCCAGAGTAGAGTGTATATTTGGGAACCCTGGCCCATATATATCTCTACAGATCCTCCATGAATTTCAGTTCATGCATTATAATGTAAATTCTATAAAAAAGGACAGTGATTGGTAATTGTTTTGCATAATATCTAATCGCCTTATCAATAAATTAATTGTTATTTTTATTACCGACATCCGTTTTCTATTCTTCCATATTTTAATATATAGTATATATAAATATTACATATTATTATTAATTATTAATTTATAATTAAATATATATATATATATATATATTAATATATATAATAATATTATATATATTATATATATAATTATATATATATATATATATTATATATATATATATACTATATATATATATATATATATATATATATATATATATATATTATATTATATATTATATTATATTATATAATCGAAAATCACATGAAATTTTTCGAACACATGATAAAATAAAACATCTTAAAATTTTTTGTAATAAATTTCAATAACTTTTTATTTTTGTTATACAAAATAGAGTTTTGGGTCTCTCTAGGCCCTTAATACTTATTACTAGGAAAGATGAGACTTTGCAACTAGGAAAAAGTTTGGATCTTACTAGGTTTTTGCTAAAGAGTCTTACTAGGAAAGATGAGACCTTGCAACTAAGAAAAAGTTTTCGGTCTTACTAGGAAAAATGAGAGCTTGCAAATAGGAAAAAGTTTTGGGTCTTACTAGGAAAATAAATTAAGTAAATAATAAGTAAATTTAGGAGATACTGCTCATAAGTCTCAAAAATTATATAAGTACATATTGCTCAGTGAAACTTCAAAACATAAGCTACTGATAAAACTAAATAAAAAACTGAACTTATATTGCCCTTTACATTAGCAACACATGAGGAAGCTATGAAGAAGAATTATAAGATACATCTATAGGTATTATTATATGAAATCTTATCTCAATTGCTAAAATATATTATATCAAAGAATAGCTAAATGAATGGAAAATCTTATATAAACATCTAATGAAATAAAACTCTTATACATAAAGCTCTAAAGAATCAAAATAGAGAAGAAAATTTGCTTAATGTATTGTCTCAACTCTCTTGAGGAATTACAATATTCTTCAATGGAGTATATAACATATAGTAAATATATATAGAGCATAAATGCAGTATACCCGTATCAATCATGTATAAAGTATAATATCTAATAGAGGGCTTTCTAATAAGCCATAATCCTAACCCTAACTTATCAGCTACTTTACTATGAATAATTCCATAATCATCTATAGAGTATAATATTTATAAACAGTGTTTAGCTTAAAAATCTCTATATCAGTTTTTTATTTAGCATTTTGGTATGTTTCATAGTTTGATGAGGGGTGTTGATTTGTGTTAAAAAATTGGGATTATAATGTTTACCATGGCCACGTGGGATAAGAGAAATTTAATATTTTTTTATGAGTTTGACACAGAAATATAATATATATAAAATATGCTAAAGAATCAAATAATCACTCACCTAAGGTTTATATTCTGAGTATTCACTATTCACTATTCACTAAACATTAATAATCAATGTGAGTAATCAGTGACTTTTCACTATTAATTATATTATTTTTTTTAGCATTTAGTATTTATACTTTCAGATAATTAATTACATTTATACACTATGGGCAAACTTTCATGCCTGTGGAAACCCTATTTAGTACTCATTTATATATCTATCTATGTGCAAATAAAATAAATATTTTGAATGGGTATATATATATATTTCTCAAAACATATAATTGATAGGTATATATATATATTATATATATATTAATATATATATAATTAATATATATATATATTAATAATATGATAAATATAGATATATATATATATATATATATATAGTATATATATATAATATTATTAATATAATATATTAATAATATATAATATATATTAATATATTTATAATATATATATATATATATAAATCATGTATAATTAATAAATAGCATATATTTATATAGTATATGAGCAATACGTGAATTATTATCAAGTCTATATATGGAAGCAACTTTATATTTTATAATGAGTAGTATTTTTCCTTAGCAAGATTCGCGTCTCTAAATATATGTGTAGAGAAATAATATCTTATTAACATTTAATGCCCACACTGGACCAGACTTTTCACCAGTGAGAGCTAAAAAAATTAAGAGAAGGAGATGAAAAGAGATGAGAATGGGATTTTTAGCGTGTGCAGAGTACAAACTTGCACTGGCGAATAGCAAAGATGGTGCTTAACTATTTGAAGATCCATGTAACATGATTTCATCATATTCATTGCCTCCTCATACACATTCCCTTGGAATCAGCATTTTCTGGAATCTATATAACAAGAAGATCTGGATTGAGTCCTCTTTTCATCTATTTGGACTACAGATTTGTAATTCCTATCCCCCAACCTGGAAAAGATCCGAGCTGGCGGATAACCAAAGGACCAAATTTCACTAACGTGAAATGATGAAGAAAATGGTTTCAGTCTAACTTCTCCCTATTCTGTTTTTCACTTTGTTTGGTTGCCGCAAAATTCGTTCGACCGCGGATCCCTTGTTATAACTAGACCATGACATCCGAAGAGCCTTTTCAACTGGTGGGATGGTTCTTGAGTGTCTTTTGTGGCCTTGAAAATTATTGTGACATAACGTGGAGAACTGGGGTTCACCTTACACTCCACTCGCTGTTTTCGAGGACAGCTCCTTCTCCTTTCTAAATGTCTTCTGTCAAACAGCTCCATCCAGGCTCGGTGCTCTTCTGTTCTAACTACGCCACATTACTCTGAATGAAGGTGCTCCGCAGGGCAGTGTTCTAAGTGTATTATTATTTGTTCTCTGAATCAATGACATCGTTACTTCTTTCCCAGTGGCGGTCAATTTTTCTCAGTTGATGACCTAGTGGTATTCATTGCCAGTTCCAGACTGCCATATCTTGAACGGCAACTTCAAGTAGC
>JABUQX010122314.1:12500-21098 GCA_015478945.1 Trachelipus rathkii | reverse complement strand
ATGAATCATAGACGCCAGGCTTTTAAACAGTGATGAGAGATTAAATTTCAGCAGGAAACACACATGAAGATGGAAGAGAGTCCAACAAAAGGGAGGAACAGCGGTGAAAGCGGAAAAACAAGAAACAAGCCGCAGCAAACTAGCCTGGAGTTACCAATATCTACACAAAAACTCGGGAGCGAGATACAGCACCCCTTGGTGCTCTAGAGGCGTGCGTAAAGCGTGGTGGTACGCGAAGTGTAAGTTCCCTCGAACACCTGCCACTCGATACCTATAGAAAAGAGATAAAGCACCAACATCGCGCCGCAAAGATAGACGGGTGAACTGGAAAGTACATACAGTTTTATAAGCCTTTTTGCTTTGACTCGACCCTGTCCAAAAGCCGGGTGAAACCCCAGATATGAGAGCAGATATGAGAACAGGACTCTATACAAGGCCGGATGAGACCCTTGATAGCTGGAGTAACTGAAGAAGAGGAAAAAAAATCTCGGAGTCTAAACAGACTCCCAGTTTCTTTTAGGCCGCCCCAGCAACCGTTGTGATGTGACGGTTCACAAGACATTTTTTTTATGTGTTAGGGAAAAGGATGTTTATATTGTCAACAGGAAGAGACGAAAGAAACCGTTCAAAAGAGATAGGAAAGTAAGAAGGTATTTTAGAGAGGGAGATTGTAGGAAGTTGGGTTTTAAAGAATAGTATTTCACAAGGTTTGAGAGACCCCACCCGGCCAAATTGTCTATTCAAGCAGCGAGAATAGGAATCGGAAAGATTTAAACGAGAGCAATTCTAGAAGTAAAAGATTGGACAGAATTGAAATGGAGGTTGAAGACATGAAGGGTCGAGTCATTCGCATATTATGAGTGGGATAGAGTTAGATGTGCAGTGAGAAGATCATTTGAAAAGTAGGAATAAATAGGAGATGAGACGAAACCCTGAAGAAACTTTACTATTGACAGAAAAGAAGAGAAAAGTCGCTCCATCAACCATAGCCGATGTTTAACGACTTGAAAAGAAAGCTGGACATAAAGAATTTTGGGGAAGGGGGAAAGGAGGGGAAGCTAGCACTGCAATTATGCGTGCCATAGTTGGTCAAATGCTTTAAATATGTCAAGCGCCCACTACGCAAGTCTGCCCGTAGTTTCCTAAGAGCGGAAAACCATAATCGGTTAAATAGGAAAGTATATCGCCAGTCAGACTTGTGAACACCAAAAGCCGTACTAGCGATCGGAATGAAACAAATAAGATTTGGGATGTTATTACGAAGGGAATTTTTGAAGGGTTTCAAAGATCTTAGGATACAAATTTAGGGTTGGGAAAGAAAAAAAACAAGCTCGTTTTTTTCCGGAAAAAAAAACCGTTTTTTTCATGAAAAAAAACACAGCCTGAAAAAAAACTAAAGTAAAAAATTGTTTTTCGGTTTTTTCAATTAAGTGTGGAATTTACATGTTTTGAACAATTATATTATAAATTTTAGCAAATATGCTCTCTAATTTGGACATTTTTGGTTCCAATTTCCAATTTTCCAAAGTTTGTGTTTCAAAAATTTTTATGGTTTTCAAAATATTTTATTTTTATATTCTGAATTTTGATATTTCATAATATTTTGCTCATGATAATGTTTTCTTACTAATGTTTCAGCTTTCAGTAACATTTTATCATAATTTATTTAATCAGAATTTTTTAAGATGCCACGGGCAAAAAAGTCGTGTGACTGTTACTTTTTAAGGAAATAAAAAGGTTGCAAAGGCCCTCCCATGAAATGAAACTTTTGTTGTGTAGCGTTAGGAAAAACTAGTATTTATGCTCATAATCAGAACAAGGAATTCTGAAAATTGCAACTAAGAGAGATGATTATGCTAAGGCAGCTAAGTTAAGAGTCCTGTTAATGCCCTTGCTCCTTCACCACTCTCATTCTCACACGATACTTCATACCGACTGAGATATCGGACTTATCAGTCATATCAAAATAAATTATGTTCACGCTGATGAGCCCAGTGATAATCAGGAGCTTGACAGTAGTCACAGCACAGTAGTCAGTACCCAGTAGTGACTGGGGTCTGGAGGGGGAGTGGGGACACAGTGCATTAGTGAATCAAAAGTTGATGTTCCAAAGATAAAAATTGAATTTAGTCAATGATTCCATCTTTATTCATTTAGGATATTGTATAACAGTAATTTCAATATTTTTTTATTTCATTTGTGCATCCCTTAAGTCACTTTTGAGTTTTGTCATTCAGACTCATTCTATATAAATATAATATACATTAATATTTAAAAGTAAATTATAAATATGGATTATATGATACAAATGTAAAAAATACATTAGTTAAATTAGTAAGTAGAAGGCTCGACAAACAGCAGTACAAAACATCATAAACGGCCCTAATTGATAAAATTATAAAACAAATGATTTCAAAATAAATATTTAGGAGAAAGGTATATATAACTATTTTATAAGTCCAAATCAAAATTACTGAAATTTCAAGCCCTAATATTTACTCAATGAAAGTGCTGAAGTGAAATATCATATTAGCCTCTTATATTTTTAAAAAAAAAACCATTTAATGAAAAAAAAACGAAAAAAAACTCTGAAAAAAAACGAAAAAAAACATGAAAAGAAACACGATTTTGAAAAAAAAAACGGTTTTTTTCCCAACCCTAGATAGGAATACAAGTTAGAGCTATAGGGCGGATAGTTAGGAAGGATCAGAGCGGCTTCCTTTTTTGTTCGGAAATAGTGGACAGTGCGTGCTTTCCCAACACTGAAGCGAAGTGCTAGTATTAAGACAAAGAGAATATAACAGGGTGGTGGTCAGCACGTAAGCACATTCCCTCAAAACCGCGGTGTGTGTTCTTCTTTTATCTCCTGCAAACCTGTGTTTAAACAATTACGTAAAACTGGATAATACCGAGTAAATATAAACACATTTTGAGCCCTTGAGAGGAGCGACGGGAGCGATTTAGAAAAAGTTGTTGAAAAAAAATAAGTTTATCTCTTATCTAAAGTGAACAATCTAAGACAATTTGAAAATCTGGTAAGAAAATATTTATAAACTCGCTAAAATTAAGGTTAACGTCGTGTAACGGTTAACGGATGTAGCGGAAAATTTTAACTCGTTAATAGGCCGTTACTTCTTTTCGAAATTAACGAAGCGTTAAAAGTTAACGAAAATTTAACGAGTTAATTAACGGATTAACGCTCTAACGCGTTAATGCCCACCTTTGATATATACTATATATAATATTATATAATAATATATATATATATACGATAATCATATATAATATACATATACTATAATGATAATAATATATATATATATATATATATACTATATATAATTAAATTTTCTTTTTTAATTATTTTTTATTATAAACCTAAATACTTAATACTTTTTTTTATAAAATAATATATATATGATATATATAACATATAAGTATATTTATATATAATATATTATATATATATATATATATATATAATATATATATATCATATATACTATATAATATATATATATATATATATAATCATATATATAAGAAAGAGGATGTAAGTGCACCGCTCATAAATGTGAATAAAAATACCTCTAAACCCTTCCAGTTTAGAAGGTTGGTTCAACTCACACAGCTCCTTCTTCACACATTTCTTTTCGTCTTAGAGATTCTCTTACTCTTACTAACTTTTTTTTACAATCTTATTTTGCGCGTGGAACTAGCTTGTTCGCATTACTCTGCTTTACACTATGGCTTATTACAAAAGACAATGTTCTTTCGAACTTTCTAATTGCACACCTCCTTCCATGAGGAGAGCTTATGCGACTCGTCCATCTAAACAGTCTAAGCCTTTCTCTCTCTCTCTCTCCCTCTCTCTCTCTCTCTCTCTCTCTTCTCTCTCTCCTCTCTCTGCTCTCTCGCTCTCTCTCTCTCTCTCTCTCGTTCCTCTCGTTCTCTCTCCTCTCTCTCTCATCTTCTCTCTCTCTCTCTCTCTCTCTCTTCTCTCTCTACCTCCTTCTTCGTCCCTTGGATCCTGGGCCTCTCGCTCCTCTTCTCTCTCGTCTTCTCTTCTCTCTCTCTCCTCTCTCCTCTCGTCTCATCTCTCTCTCTCGCTCTCTCTCTCTCTCTTCTCTCTTCTCTCTCTCTCCTCTCATCTCTCTCTCTCTTCCTCCTCTCCTCTCTCTATCTCTCTTTCTCTCCTCTCTCTCTCTCTCTCTCTCTCTCTCTCTCTCTCTCTCTCTCTCTCTCTCTCCTCTCTCTCTCTCTCTCTCTTTTCTCTTTTTTTCTCTAACTCTCTCTCTCTGCTCTCTCTCTCTCTCTCTCAAATTACCCAGACTTAACCACTTATGCCCATTCGTTACATGTTACTCTACTGGTAAACTCTGAGACACTTCCTTTCACTTTTCCCTCTTCCTATATGACAGGAACGACTTTCAAATTTGCCGACCTATGTATATCGATCATTCATTATCGTCGATTTGATTAACATAAATTATGCAAATTGGCATTTTCAAACCTCTGGTGGGCCTTATTTTAGGATTCTGGGACTTTTCTTCACCAGATGAATATATATATATATATATATATAATATATATATTATATATATAATATATATATATTATTATATACATAGCTACAATATATATTATGTATATATTATATATATGATATATATACTACTAATTTAGATAATAATAATATATATATATATATATATAATATAATAAGTTATAATATATATTAGATATATATTAGATAATAAATTGGACTATTAGAGAAATTAATAGAGTACATATCACGATATATAAATATACTATATAATACTATATAATATGCTTCGATATCATATAGTATATTATATATAATATCTACTTCATATATATATATATATATATATTAAATACCTATATATATATATATATAATATAAATAATATATGATAATCATATATATATAATATATATTATATAATATATATACAATCAAAGTACTTATATATATATATATATATATATATAGGTGGGGCAAAGGGTACTTTTTAATTACCGGCGGTCAGGGAAGCGGTAATGTCCGAAAAAATACCAGCGATTGCGGTGATGACAAAACAACACTGGCGGTAGTGGTAGCGTTTTAATAAAATACCGCTGCTAACATAGTTCATAGTAAGAAAAGAACTCGAGACTAGCACATGAAGGTATAAGAGCGTTTTTTTTTTTTTAAAATACAATACCGAATTACCGTTACCGATAAGACGGAAAACAAACAAAGAAAACATAATGGGAACACATGCTGTCTTGGATAAAAAAAAAAAAAAAACGCAGGAGAGATACCAAAAACTAAAAATAAAGATGGTAGTGGCGTTTGAAAAAGTTAGGCTGGTAGTGGTGGCGGTACCAAAATAATACCACTACTACTACTACTACTACTACCAGTACTTATACTTGCGGTGCTACTGACCTCTGCATATAAATATATTAGTATATAATATATTATGAACTATATACTAGTAGTATATACCTAGTACTGTTATATCAATATATATATAATAATATATAATATATATATCAGTATCATTATATAAATTTTATATACTATGATCAATATATTTTTATATATATAATAGTATATATATATATATATATTATATATTATTACTGTTTTCTCCCCCATAAGGTCCTGGTTTTGTAGAAAACCACGACCTGTCAGTGGACTCAGCATGCGTCTCCACTCGGCTGTCTTCCCACAGTCTTCTCTCTTGTATTTTCTCCACCGCAGACAGCCCACATCTTATCAACGAATCTCGCACCGACTCCCTCCATCTCTTCCTTGGTCTTCCTCTGCGTCTTCTTCCATCCGGCGTCCACTCCCATCGTTTCTTCGCCAGCCTTTCTTCCTGCATCCTTTCCAAACGTCCCCACCATCTGACTCTTACCACATCTATCCTCCTCACCAGAGGTGTCACTCCGACTTCCCTTCTGACTCTTTCATTCCTTATTATATCTTTCTTAGTCTTTCCAATTATTGCTCTCAAGATTTTCATCTCCGTTGCCTGTATCCTAATTTCATGTCTTTTGGTAGTACACCATATGTCTCTGTACCGCATAGCAATATAGATGCTAACACTCCATCGTAAATACGTCTTTTAACCTCTACACCCATACATTGGTCCTTCATCAAAGAATACACAGCTCTTGCCACTCTTCCTAACTTCGTTATCTTATGCGTTATCTCTGAATCACACCCTCCGTCTTCTGTATATATTCCACCCAGGTATTTAAATTCTTTAACTTTCTTCAAGCTCTCTCCATTTACCATGATCTCCCAACCCTCATCCCCCTCCCTGCTCACCATCATCACTTCTATTTTATCAATGTTCATTTGTAGTCCCTTTACTCCAAATTTTTCCGCTAAACATCTAGTAATTCTTTCCATTCCTTCTCTACTTTCACTCCTCACGGCCAAACCATCCGCATATGCCATGATGTCTCCCTCCATTTCCCCCACCTCTTCTTTAACCTCCTCAATGACTTCATCGATATAAGCTATGAACAATAAGGATGACAATACGCTTCCCTGTTTCACCCCCTTCGCCACCTCAAACCATTTTTCATTTTATACCCTGTTCTCACATTGCACTTTGTACATACTCTTCAGTGCATCACACAATCCTCTCCCCACACCATAACTCTCTTCCAACACCCTCCATTATCCACTCCTAGGTACCGTGTCAAAAGCTTTCCTTAAATCCATAAACACTACATAAACCTTCCTGTTGTATTCGTAAATCTTCTCTCCAATCTGTCTCAAGGTGAACATAAGGTCCGTCATACTCCTACCATTCCTGTATCCATGCTGTTCCTCTCCTAGTTGTGATTTTATGATCTCTCTCAATCTTCTCTCCAACACTCTTTCATATATTTTTGCCATCCTCCTGTAATTTGTGCATTCTCTAGAAACTCCTTTATGTTTATACATTGGAATAATAATAGTTTTTCCCCAGCTCTCTGGGACCTCTTTCCTTCACTAACACTCATTTAAGAAGAGCTCACAAAAACCTTCGTCTCTCAACACCTCTCCCCCTCCTGTAATCAACTCTGACTGCCATTCCATCGTCTCCGGGAGCTTATAGTCAATTTTTTCATTTCTTTATAGCTTCTTCTAGTTCTTCTCTGGCAATTTCATACTCCACACCCTCTTCCTCATCTCTCTCCAACACTCCCCCCCCTCCACTCCTTCATTTAGCAGCTCACCAAAATATTCCGTCCATCTATTATTTATTTCCTCTGCTTCCACCAGGGTTTCTCCCTCTTTATTGCTTAATTATTACTTTGTGCTTTTCTTCTGTCCGTTCTATATGCTCCCTTGCCATCTTAAATGATATTCGTGATTAACCTGCTGCATCTTCTGTAGCTCCTCTGCCATTCTTTTCTGCGCTGCCTCTTTGCATTTCTTTTCACTATTTCGGCTCTATTTCTGGTCTCTACACATTCTTGACTTCATTGAACCGTTCTCATATATAATATATATATATATATATATATAGTCATATATATATATTATTAGTATATGATATTATATATATAATATATATAAATATAGTAATTATATATATATAATATACTATATATATATATATATATAATAAATATATATTATATATACTAGATAATATATATATATATATATTATATATATATATATATTATATATTATATATATATATTACGGTATACTATATATATATATAATATAATTAAAAGTGGAAATGGCAATCCCTTCTATTTGTTTTATACTTGTGGCGCTTTACGAAGTAGCATACCATATTCGTAAATAAATTATTATACATATAAAAAGATCTTCTTTTTCAACAAATGTTGACATTGTTTAAAAATACTTCAGACTTTCTGGACGTTATCTTCTTGCCTATGGTTTTTTTCAAAATTTTCGTTCAGAAATATAATTAATGTCTTGTCTTGCGCATTGAAACCGGCCTGAATTATATATGTAAATAAAATTATTAATAACATACTATCAGTAACCAGCTTTCACGTTTAAAATCAAATAAATACCTCTTAAAACATATACCAAGTTAAGTGAAAATTACAAAGCCTGCATAAATTTTTTTAGATAACATAAATTGTATTAAAATATGAATTGGCAACTACGTTGCCATTTTTAAGGTTTGGAAAGGAATTCAAAGACCCGCGAAAATGAATGAGTACTGTACCATTTTTAAATAATATATATATATATATATATATATATATATATATATATTATATATATAAAAAATTTATCTATATATAATTAATAATATAAATAAATATAGCCTATATATAAAATTAATATATATATATATATATATATATTTATATACTATAGAGAGAGAGAGAAAGGAGAAGAGAGAGAGAGAGAGAGAGAGGAGAGAGAGAGAGAGAGAGAGAGATGAGAGAGAGAGAGAGAGAGAGAGAGAGAGAGAGATAGTCTTTAGTCATTAGTTACACACACCAGAAGAGTAATATATATATATATATATATATATATATATATATATATATATATATATATTATATATAATATATATATATATATATATATAT
>JABUQX010122314.1:0-7500 GCA_015478945.1 Trachelipus rathkii | reverse complement strand
GTATTTTAATTAATTATATTTAGCGTGAATGTTTCACAGAAGTCACTTAGAATGGGAATCGCCCTGTTTCGGAGTTACCATTGATGGGATTGTGCCAATATAACGTGTTGGGTTATTAAATTCGTCCATAATTCTGGTCAGTTTAAGACAGGGTTCAATTTGAGATTAAGATACCCCATTTTGAGTCCTACTTTAAAATGGACACTTAAAATTGTTAATTTTCAGCCAATTTTGATAAAAAAACAAAAACAAATGAAACCAGCTTTTTCTGACCTAAAACGTCGTTTTCGAGTGTTTTTGTGTCTGGTTTTTCTTTTGTAATTGCATTTTTTTGAAAATGTTTTTTTGAAATATCGATTCAAAATCTACAAATTTTTTTTCGAAATGACTTCAAAGTTGAACTATACATAGATGCGTCCATTATCCACAAAATGTACAGATTAGTTTTGATTTTTAACCCCAGATCTCTACAATTGTCGAATTTCAAAAAAAAACCTGAAAGTGCAAAATTGAGATTATTTTATTTTTCTGGTTATGCGATCAGGATTAAATTTTAAGGGCCTTATGTGTCTGGGAGATACATTTTTATTTAGATAATGTTTCCTTAAAAATTTAGTTGTTTTTTGGATTTTGCTGATTGATTCTTTTAAAAAAAAAAAAAAAAGTTATTAGGAAATTTTTAAACAAATTTTAAAAAATTGTCAATAAAAAATATGCACATTTCGCCCAACTGTATACACACGGCTAACGCGTTGATCGGATAAGTAAAGTAAAAGAATTATTGTTTCACTTTTTCAAAAGCAATTTGCTGAAAAAGTAGAGTTAAACTTGTTGGACTGGCTTGGTGGTCTCTGAGGTGCAAATCCTCGATTAACTCCATTGGCTACTGGATAATTTTTTGTATACTAAAAAAATGTTTTTTTTAAATTTCCAAAAATTTTTTAGGGAACAAATCAACCTGTACAAAAAATTATCTGTGACTACTTAAGCTGAAAATTTGTCGTGATCACTACCAGAATAAAAAAATAAAAATCTAGATTTTAAATTTTCATTATTACCTTTTCGGAGATCTGGGGGTCAAAATCAATAATCTGTATATTTTGTGGGTATGGGCCCATTTGTAACATAGTTCTGAAGGTATTTCAAGAGGAAAATTAGATTTGAATCGATATTTCAAAAATACAAATACAATAGAAATGACAAGAGACACGAAACATGTTTCATAATACGATGGTTCTGACTTTTTTGAAAATTAAGTGAGAAAAAGCTGCAGTTTAGCTTCATGTACTCATAAAATCAGCACCAGAGTTAAGAATTTTATGTCCATTTCAAAATGAGAGGATGGGGTCTCCTTAAGCCCAGTGTATGCAGTACCAAAAACTGGTGGGTGAGAGCTTCGACCAAGCGTAAACCCAAGTCCTTAGGTATATATATATATATATAACATAATATATATATATATATATATATATATATATATATATATATATATATATATATATAGATATATATATACATATCTATATATATATATATATATATATATATATATATATATATATATATATATATATATAAACAGTTTACGGTTTCACGTTAATTCAGATCGAAGATCAATATCAGTGACAGTATTTAAGTAAAGGAACATGCTGTTAATTTTAGAAAGAAAAGTGACATAGGAGAACGAATGAAGAAATAAGCAAGAGTTCGTATGGGGGACAAATGTAATGGAATGGTTTTGATATATATATATATATATATATATATATATATATATATATATATATATATATATATATATATATATATATATATATATATATAACTACTCAACCTACTATATATATATATATATATATATACATATATATATATATATATATAGAGAAGAGGCCAGATTTTACTTTAGGAAGGCGTGTAATTGAGGAACTACAAATCCTACGCACTACAACAAATGTCCTTTAATCAAGCGGGACCAGGTGCCGGGAAGAATTTGATTTTTTTTAGGTGGCTCGAGCCCCGATCCTTCCATCTTTAACGAACCGAAAATAACATCTTTTCACTTAACATTTCTATGCACCGAGAAGGGTCCAAGCATCACAGAAAGACACAGCCATGTAACTAAAAGCACGCAGCTACACGAAAATAAATAATTTTATTAATCAGGAGACATTTTACCCATGAAATAAAAAAAATAAAAAAATAAAATAAAAAAAAATTTAAGGTATTTAAAAATGTTGGAAAAGGCCAGTTTTGAGAGAACATGCTCGCTTACTCCGACGGACCAAACCAAGGTGCCAAATGTTGAATTTTTCTTTTTAACTAAAGGATACCCACGGGTAACAACAAATATGGACAGAGTCGGGGTTTCTCAGCCTACCGGGGACCCTCGGCTCGAACTTTAAAGAAAGGCAAAAAGAAAACATTTCTCCAGAGCTTAAATAAAACAAAACTCTATTTGGTAACTCTTTGCTCTAATATTTACCTGGGATAGAAGGTTGATACAACGCAGACTGGGTGTGTACTAATATTTAAGGTGTTATTAATAAATATTAGAATAATTTTTTTAAGTTTCACCAAGATGAGAAATTTAGCACATAAATCAAAAATGTTGTTGCTTCTGTAGCCGTTATGGATTTAAGTTATGCTGGCCCGCAAAGAAAGATGATGAAAAAGCAATTTCTGGCAACTCGACTTTGAACTCCCTTGTGTTGCACGTTTCAGTATTGTCTGTACAATATACTTTGTATTAAAAATTTGAAAATCTTATTTTAGCCTTTTCTATTTTTTATTACATTTCCTGAACTAAAAATGCTTCACGCTGATTACAAAAGTGTCATTTGTTTTAGTGTAGCATTTGTAGTTCTCTCTAATTACACGCCTGTCCTAAAGTAAACCTCGATTTAAATACGGAACTTTCCACTTTCAAATGTCTTTAATAAAATTCGAGTAAAAAATATATATATATATATATATATATATACTTTGTTAATATATGCTTTATATATATATATATATGTATGTAACTTATAATATATATATATATATGTATATATATGCTTAACATATATATATATATATAATATATATATATAATATATATATTTTTATATATATATATATATACACATATATATATATATATATATGTATATATCTATATATATATTCTCTACTATATATGTATATATACATATATATATATAATAATAATAATATGCTCTTTCTCATATTTATATATATATATATACACATATATGGCAGGTGTGTATATGTGGCGCACTAAAGCTTAATATGAACTTTGTGATAAATTTAGTTTAACAATTATGAGATTTTCGATTGTTTGTTTTAGTTGGCATAAATTTTCATACAACGGACTTATACTTGATGAATGTATTCATTTACCGAAAACCTAGCAAGGACATTTACAAAGTGTTAATTTTGCTTCTGTTATTTTGAATACTGAGTTTCATGGTTTTTATTAGAAGCAAATTTAAATTAGTATAAGAATAAAATTGATGGTTTTTATCCACCTTCTGTACCATCTATACAATAAACATTTATCTTTTGTTCTTCCTGAGAATTATTTCGATTGATTTGGTATAAATTGTCCTACTACATGAATATCTGTACAAAAGGTATAATAATTTTTTCTTTTTTCAACCAGTTTGATAAGACGTATATTTTAAGCTTTTCCGAGGTATCTTTATCGTTTTTTTTTGTCAGAAGTGAGGAAACTTCCATGTAGTTGAAGATTTTGTGTGACCTTAATCTTTCATTAATAAAGAAAACGGGACATTGACAAAAAACGAGAAAGGGATATATAATATTCAATGTTCATGAAAGGAGAAGACAAAAAAAAAAATTTGATTGCATAAAACATCATTTATTCATAGTGAGCAACAAAATTTATTAGATAGATGTAGAGGGAGATTGTATTTCACAACTATCATACCATGAATATTTCTCCGATGAAGTTATCTTACACGGCGATTTCGGTCTTTCAACACCCTATTAGAAAACTTCCGCAAGACCCGTTATGTCTTATAACGAACATACAACCCTCTTTGTGTCAATACTTAACCTAGATTCTCGCCCAACCACCTCAATTTCATAAATGAAAATATTTTGTCGCGCAAGTACCGTACTGCTTGAAGACAGAAGAATATCAATATCACAAGTCTTGCCGAAAATCTAGGCGTTTTACCCCATTGCAGAAAAACAAAGTTTTTGTATTCAATGTATCCAATTGTCTTACAATTATAGTTGTTTAGATAAGAAAGTCCATCGATCAAATACATCAAATTTCTTCTGTTTCAGTGGTTGTAAAGAGTTCCTCCTTCAGGCTGTCCTGCATTTTCCTTTCATTCGGGTGCCTTCCTTAGTAGCACCAAAGTTTAGGGTAAACTTTGGTATCACAAACTTGAACTTTTCAGTTTCCTAAACTGCACTTCCGCTTGTTGACACACTGTAATAAGCTGGTTTCATACAAATTCTCAACTACATAAACTAAACTAAAAAATCGATACTGTTCCGTTCAAAACGGTGCTTATGGTTAGCCAATTCTGGGAGTATATTCCTATTTAAAGTAAACTACAAAAGCTTAAAAATATTACAGTGCGAAATTAATGCTTGATCAACTTGAAAAAAAACAAAAAAAAATTATTTAAATATAAAAGAAACTTCTTTATTATCAAGAATAAAAATAGCAGGAAAAAAGAAACCATGATAAAACAAGCTGTAAATGACAATCGATGTCTACCTCTGTTAGAAAATGACCCACCCATTCAGCAGCCTAGGCTGTTTGAACTTGCTGAAGAAGAGTTTGGAAAATTTATAATAAAAAAAGTACCGAAATTCACTTAAAAATAAGGGAAATCATTGCAGTTAACCAGTCGATATCTATCTCTCTCTCTATATATATATATATATATATATATACATGTATATAAATACATATATATATATATAATCTTTCTTTTTTAATATATATATGTATGTATACATATAGAGAGAGAGAGAGAGACCAAACTATACATTATTCCCGCACGATATCTCGAAAACTACGACTCGTACCACGAAACAGATAACATATTTAGAATCAGCGTATGAAAATTAGTAATGGAATTCAAAAAATTAAAAAAAATTAGTAATCATAAAACTGACTTTTATCACAAGAAATGAATATATGAAATCGATTCTATTAACACATTTTTAGGTATATATTCAATATAGAAAGTATGATAACAGAAAAACTAATAATAAAAAACTAGAGAAAAAAAAAATTACTATTAGTTACTTTTATACCTAAATCATAGCATCTTGCGACAATAATTGTTTATCACAATTCACAAATATGTATTTCTTTTCCTCAAGTTAAAATGTAAGTTTTTATGTTTTTTTTAAGCATGAAGAGAATAAGGTCGTTTTTCGTGTTTGTCATTGTACACGCTCGATAGAGAAATGCTTACCAGCACGAATTTTGCGCATAAACGATTGAGATTTCTCATTAAAGTTACTTTTGTTTACAAAAATTGAAATCAGCTGTTGGAGCATGTGGTTTTGGAATAAACAGAAATAAAACGATAACAAATGGTTTATATAATTGATCAACTATTGTGATGGAGTTTATCGATTTAGAAGAAATTGGATTTAAAGTTGAATCTTATTGAATGAGCCATTCGAAATTCAAACGGGCCTACCACGCCGTCATCATGCTTGTTTACACTTTTCGTAAAAACGAGCTAAATTCGGCAAGCAAGGGAAATAGCAACCTTACAGAATTAAGGAAATTCCTTACGTTTGGTGAGCATATTTTACGATTTTGAGCTAAGTTTGAGCAAAACGAGCCCATCTCTGCCGTGGATGGACGGAAGAACCTTTAAAAATCGAAACGTCCACGAGAATTAACATTATGGTTCCGAGCTTGATTGGACTTCTGGAGATTCGTTGCTTTGGGCGGGATAGGTCCTTCAGGTGAGGGGAGGGATTCTTGCAACTGATCCTACAACGGCCGTCATGGATTTCCTCATTTGCTAAGGCGTTGTGGACCTTGGAACCTGGCATGAAGGTGACCAGGGGAATATTTGGTGGGGGAACTTGACGGATGATGGTGCTAGTCTTTCTTTAATGTTTTATTATTTCTGACGTATTCATGAAAAAGATACCAATTAAACAACAGCTTCGCAATAAAGCCAATGAAATATAAACAAACAAATTGAAAAAATAAAAAGGGGTATACATGCCTCCCCCTCGAAATCGCACACCATAGCAGTGGGCTGTGGCCTTGGCTTAGCCCCCCGGTTAACCGTACACTGCACGGAACGAAACCTGATGCCCGAGATTATACACCCAAATGCAGGTCATCCTCTTTATAGGTGAGCCAAGGTTCGCGTCCCACTACAATAGGGGGGGGGGGAGCTGGTCAAAAGAACCAGTTTATAAACGGTACCCTCAACCACGGGGACTGTAAAACAGAAAAGTGACCATCACCGGACACCAGAAAGGTTTAAGAGAAGAGGGGAAACGTGGAAAGTTGGGATGAAAGCAAGATAAAAAAGCAAAGTAAATAAAGGAGAATAATAAATAAAATGGGAAATCAATAAACATACGTTAAAGAAATTGAAGGAAGATTTTCGCAGTGTTCATGACCCTTCTCTCAACGTCAACTAATCGGTTTCCCAGGAGGATATTTTTTTTTTTTTTTTGAGTTAGTGTACAGGACCCACCACGGCTCACAATGAAGCGGCCACACTGGGCTGAAAAATCAGCACCATGGGAGGGCCCTGTCATATATATGTTTCAAATGTCAAAGAAAGATTTGATTGGTGAAATGAATATTCAGTCAGTCAAAATAAATAAAAACTAAATAAAATTTTATCCTTGCATTGTTAATAGTCTTAAGATTACATAACAAAATCAAATGCTATAAAGAATATTCACTTCTTGAAGATACAAGAAAATAGTGTTACTGCTAAAGTGGGAAGATTCAGATAAGATATGGGATAATCTTTTAGAAGGTGTTATGGACCGTAAAGTAGGAAAATAACGTCAGCGAATAGGGTCCAGATGGGAACAATCAATGAAGATATGATGAACAGATTGTGGGGTGTGGCGACGGCAAAATTTGCAAATGGGAGGAGGGTCTCGTGACATATAATAACTGTGAGTGATATTAGTGTGGCCAATACGGAGGCGTGCAAGTATCACCTCATGTAAGTGCTCGTCTGTGGGAGGAGAGACCACTCACCGATGTTCGGCTTTATGTTTCTGAGTTTCCTTCCCCCGCCGATCACTCGTCCAGCACTCTTGCCAACAAGATCGAAAGCCCGACGTCGGAGAGCTAGGATAGTAATCGGAGTTGATGGGAGGCGGCCTTGTCGAATGGCATCCAGGAGGTACCTGGAACAACTCGAGAAGAGGAGGCAGCCATTTTGGCCTCTCTGCAATTTCATTGCCAGTTACCCCCTACATGAGAGGGAGTCCAGCATAAAATAATTT
>JABUQX010122313.1:0-19374 GCA_015478945.1 Trachelipus rathkii | reverse complement strand
GTTCATAGTGTTACACAGTGTGTTAGTTTCTTACAGTATATTTCCTATTGTAATATTTTTATAAAATAATTTTTGTTTTTTAAGTTATCAGAAATGTTAATGTCGTACACCCCCTATCGAAGTTTTTTCTTAGCTTTTTAATAACTTTGTTTTTTTGTATAAATTCATTATTATTAATATTTTTGTTGTTGTATTTTATTGTATATTTACCTATTTATATATTTATTTTTATATAGTGTTTTTTGCCGTCTTTGCGATTTTTCCCTTTCTGAATAAAATATAAAACTTCATCTCTTTTTTGGCTTCTCCTACGAAGGCCCCAAGAACCTTCAATATATATATATATATATATATATATATATTCTTCATTCAACATCTCTCCTTCAGGGCCTTCAAGTGGATTTATATATATAATATATATACTATATATATAATATATATATATATATATATATATATATATACTATATAATATATTATATATATAATATATATATATAAACTTCATTTAGAAGAGAAATATTGGCACAAGACTCCAAGAATTACAAGAATTAGTGTTATATACGAGTATAATATATTATCTAATTAGTAATTAAGAGATAATATATTTCTTAATTACTTTACTTAAGATGGTCCGGTCCTGTCATGTCATTACTAACAATAATCTATAACAATAGCAATACCATTTAAGGGCACATCATATTATTGCTTCGGGCTGAGCCCAATTTCCCCCACCCTAAAAATGGACATAAAGTTCGCAATTTTCAGTCAATTTTGACCAAATAAACACCAAACTGTACCTTTTTCTGACTTCTAAAACGTAGTTTTCAAGTCTTTTTCTGTGTATGTAGCTACTGTTTTGTTATTTTCAATTTTTGAAAATCTACGTTTTTGACATTTGGCGAAACTCCTCTTACAATTTTTTCGAAATGACTTCAAACTTGAAATATACAAAGATTGGATTATTATCTAAAAAGTGTTGGAGCGGAATTTTGATACTTGACCTTATATCTGAGCATTGGTCAATTTTCAACCCCACTATTTTTGGGTTTTCAAATTGAAAAATTGGGATATTTTTTTCCCCTGTTTATCGGATCTGCATGAAATTTTCAAGACATTTGTAGTCGGAGGGGATGCACATTTTGTATTTAGATAACTTCTTTGTATATGCAGTAGTTTTGAATTTGTTCTTGGAACAAATTTTAAACAAGTTTTCTTTGGAAATGTTTAAAAAATTTTCTTTGGAGTATACAAAAAAATTATCTAAGTAAAAAAGATGTATCAAGCATGTCTCTAACATAACAATGCTAATTTTACATTAACATGGTAATATTTAACAAAAATTTACTATAACCTTGTGTAATTATCATACAGACCAGCGAAAGTATGCTAACGTAACAAAGTTTTCATATTAACAAAGTCAACATAACATTACCAGAAACTAAGAATATAATATACAACGACAAAACCTGACACATCTTAAGCAAGAATAAACTGCTAACATTAAAAACGATCCAAACTTATCAACAGTAAAGGTAACTAACAAGACTCACAAAAACATAATCCATTCATACTTTATCAAACATATCTCCAACATAAAAATGTTAATTTTACATTAACATAGTAATATTTAACAAAAAATTTAGCATAACCTTACCTAACCAGCATAATACCTAATGGGTAAAGACAAACAAAGTAAAGTTTTTACTCTCTGTAAAGCTAAACTATGAACATAACGTACTTAACCCTTTCTTTCCCACTGTTGAATTTTTTTATACATTACTTGATTTAGAATTTTAGACCATATTACCTATTAGCATAAGGACCATTTTTGCATCAAATGGCTCAAGAAAGAGCAAACAAAGCTGAATATACCTTAAAACGTAAAAATAAAAGCCCTCAGTTGACTTCTGGGCCTGATGAAAGACGGGTGGTTGTCTTTTTATCGTCTGATGAGCACTTTTTGCTATTTTTTCCCATAGGTTTTATTTAATTTTAACTATTAATTATTTTCTATCTTAAGTATATTTTTCTTTCAAAAAGTATATATTTGGACTTCATATGTCATAAATAAAAAATTTTTGCATGAAATTAAATAGGAATTTCAATTTAAACATAATTTGGGAATGAAACAACCAGACAAATAAACAGCTATCATTAACAACTTAGTCAATAAAGCGAACATAAGCGGGAAGTAAAACAAGTTTTCATTTTTATAACATATAATTTTCATTGAAAAGAGCGTTATATAAATACATAAAAAACATAAGTTTATTTTGTAAATATATTAATTCACTAATCACAGAGACATAGGATTCAACATAACTTGGGTAACGTTCTATATATTCTCTAAAGATCAATCATCCCTTTGAAAAGAATGTAAGTATAAAGGCCTTCAGCAGCACTAAACCATTTTTCGGCATATTTTGATTCAGCAACACTCATTCTCTCATACAAGAGAGAAGTAAACTCATCCAAGCTGATAGTTATTAACGCATTCCTGTATACTGCATTATACGGGAAAACAGCATGTTTCGGTGTAAATTCAATAGATACACCATGTGCTATATGTATTATGTCCTCAAGTATGTTCAACATCGTAAGATTGCGATGTTAATCGTTGGTTTTATTTAAGCAATGACTGTAATATTTTTCAGGTGGTCGAACTGTGAAACCTATACATGTGCGATAGGAAGGTCACACAATCGATGGGTTTCCAGTAGGGGCGTACATCAAGGGTTTTAATATTGTCACACGACGAGAACACAACGTCTATTCTATTAGAACCACTTACGTTGTCTTCCCAGTTAGATATTTCACTAAACGTTGATCTTTCGGATAACAAAACACTTATCCTCTACCCATGCGGCTGCGATGTCGATAATCTTGATGAATCCATCAGCACAACCGAATAAAGGTCTATTATTTGACCTTCTGGCAGGAATACAAGCAACGTAACGACCGCCATTTGGTTTACGATTAAATATAAATGACACATCGTGGGTAACGAACCTCCTCGTGAAGATATCAACAAACAAGGTAGAGATGCGGGGCGATGTCATCGTATCAGCACGGCGAAAAATATCCTACTGAAGAAAATAGATTGGATAAACAATCCTTAAAGGTAATGAGATTCTTTCTTTCAACCAATCAGAATAAAGTAAACAAGAATACGACGCACGAACGAAACCATATCAGTTCATAAGAGTATATATTCTCGTTAGGACAACAACACAAACAACAACAAACAACAACAACAACCAACAACAACAACAACAACAACAAACAACAACAACCAACAACACACAACCACAACAACAACAACACAACAACAACAACAACAACAACAACAACAACAACAACACAAACAAACAACAACAACAATAACATAGTACAAAAAATAAGTTCTTTATATTACTAACCAAACCTAATATATCTAACGTCAACATTGTTTTTCACCGATAAATAAAGCTATACATAGCATTTACCAGATAGTAATTATAATGTACAATGACAAAAACCTAACACACCTTACGCCTGAATATTAAACCACTAACATTAACAAAATTCCATACTTAACAACAGTAAAGTAACCTAAAGCACAGCTTACAAAACGTAACCTATTCACACTTTTTTCAAAACATATCTCTAACATTTATTATTATTACATTAACACTATTGATTTTACTTCGCATTTCAATTATCATTTCGGATAAACATTAGCACAAAAATGAGTTCTTTATTAACTAACCATCGAATATATGCTAACAATTGTTTTCACATTAATAAAGCTAACATAGTATCATATGAATTAAGACAAATAATGTACAACGACGAAATCTAAACACAACTTAAACACGAATAAAACTGTTAACATTAACAAAGTTTCCACCACTTAACACCTGTAAAAGTATAACTAAGCATTGCATACATACCATGTTAGATACTTTACAGGTGTTAAGTGTGGAACTTTGTTAATGTTAAACAGTTTATTCGTGTTTAAGTGTGTTAGGGTTTGTCGTTGACATTATATTCTTAGTCATATGATACTATGTTAGCTTTATTAATGAGAAAACATTGTTATGTTAGCATATATTCGCTGCTTGTATATAAAAGAACTCATTTTGTGCTATGTTTATCCGAACATGATACTTGAAATGCGAAGTAAATCAATAGTGTTAATGTAAATTAACAATTGATATGTTTTAGAGATATGTTTGAAAAAGATCGTGAAGTTACGTTTGTAAGCTGGCTAGGTACTCTTACTGTTGTTAAGATATGGAATTTTTTGTAATGTTAGATGTTTGTATTCAGGCGTAAGGTGTGTTAGGTTTTGTCATTGCTAATTATATTCTTAGTTCCTGGTAATGCTATGTTGCATTTATAATGTGAAAACAATGTTACTTTAGCATATATTGATTGGTTAGTATATAAAGAACTTATTTTTGTTACTATGTTATTGTTGTTGTTGTTGTTGTGTTGTTTTGTTGTTGTTGTTGTTGTTTGTTGTTGTTGGTGTGTTGTGTTGGTATGTGTGTTGTGTGTTGTTGTTGTTGTTGTTTTGTTGTTGTTGTTGTTGTTGTGTGTTGTGTGTTGTTGTTGTTGTTGTTGGCTAACGAGAATATATACTCTCTTTTTGAACTGATATGTTCGTTCGTGCGTCTATTTCTGTTTACTGTTATTTCTGATTTTGGGTTGAAAGAAAAGGGAATCTCATACCTTAAGGATTGTTGTATCCAGAATCTATTTTCTTCAGTAGGATATTTTTTCGCCGTGCTGTACGATGACATCGCCCCGCATCTCTACGCTTGTTGAAGATATCTTCACGAGGAGTTTCGTCATTCCCAACGATGTGTCATTTTATATTAATCGTAAACCAAATGGCGGTCGTTACGTTGCTTGTATTCCTGCCAGAGGGTTAAATAAAGACCTTTATTCGTTTGTGCTGATGGATTCATCAAGATTATGGACTCGCAGCTGCATGGGTAGAGGATAAGTGTTGTTATTTTTCCGAAGATTCAAGCGCTTTAGTGAAAATATCTAACACTTATGGAGAACAACGTAAGTGGTCTAATAGAATAGGACGCCTTGGTTCTCGTCGTGACAATATTTTTTAAAACCCTTGATGTAGCGCCCCTACTGGAAACCACTCGATTGTGTGAGCCTTCTATCGCACATGTATAGGTTCACAGTTCGAACATCTGAAAAATATTAACAGCATTGCGTTAAAATAAAAAAACGAATTAACATCGCATATCTTAACGATGTTTTACATCAGAGGAGCATAATACATATGCACATGGTGTTTTAATCTATGATATTTACGCACCGAAACATGCTGTTCCCGTATAAATGCAGTTTATACAGGAATTGGCGTTAATGAACTATCAGGCTTGGATTGAGTTTTTACTTCTCTCTGTATGGAAGAATTGAGTGTTGCCTGAATCAAAATATGCCGAAAAAATGGTTAGTGTTGCGGAAGGCCGCATTTATACTTACTTCCTTTCAAAGGGTGTTGAATCTTTAGAGAAATATATAGAACGTACCCAAGTGTATGTTGAAATCCTATGTTCTCTGATTAGATGAATTTAATATATTTAAAATTAAACTTATGTTTTTTATGTATTATATAACGCTCTTTTCATATGAAAATTATATGTTAAAAATGAAAACTTGTTTTTTACTTCCCCTTATGTTCGCTTATTGACTAAGTTGTTAATTATAGCTGTTTATTTTTCTGGGTTTCATTCCCAAATTATGTTTAAATTAAAATTCCTATTTAATTTCATGCAAAATTTTTTATTTATGACATATGAAGTCCAAATATATACTTTTGAAAGGGAAAAATATACTAAAGTTTATTACAAATGATTTAATAGTTTTAAAGATTAAATTAAAACCTATGGGAAAAAAATAGCAAAAAGTGCCCAAGAAAACGATTAAAAAAAAGACAACCACCCGTCTTTCATCAGGCCCCAGAAGTTCAAACTGTAGGGCTTTTATTTTTACGTTTAAGTATATTCGGATTTGTCTATTCTTTCTTGAGCCATTTGATGCAAAAATGGTTCCTTATGCTAATAGGTAATTCATGGTCTAAAATTCTTAAATCAAAGTAATGTATAAAAAAATTCAACATTTGGAAAGAAAGGAGGTTAAAGCGATTATGTTCATAATTTAGCTTTACAGAGAGTAAAAACTTTACTTGTTTGTCTTTACCCATTAGGGTTTATGCTGGTAGGTAAGGTTATGAACTAAATTTTTTGTTAGAATATTTACTATGTTAATTGTAAAATTAACATTGTTATGTTGGAGATAGTTGATAAAGTATGAATGGATTAGTGTTTTTTGTGGCAGGTCTTGATTAGTTACCTTTTAACTGTTGATAAGGTTTGGATTCGTTTTTAATGTTAGCAGTTTATTCTTGCTAGATGTGTCAGGTTTGTTCTGTATTATTTATATTCTTAAGGTTCTTAAGGACTAAATCGTTATGTTGACATTTGTTAATATGAAAAACTTTTGTTACGATTAGCAACTACTTTTCGCTGGTCTGTTATGAGTAATTTACACAAGGTTATGTAGTAAATTTTTGTTAAATATTACCATGTTAATGTAAAATTAGCATTGTTATGTTAGAGACATGCTTGATACATCTTTTTTACTTAGATAATTTTTTTGTATACTCCAAAGAAAATTTTTTAAACATTTCCCATAAAGCAAACTTGTTTAAGAATTGTTTAGAGAGATCCCTAAACTACTGCATAGTACAAAGAAGTTATCTAAATACAAAATTTGTGCATCCCCTCCGACTACAAGATGTCTTGAAAATTTCATTGCAGATCCGATAAACAGAAAAAAAATATCCCAATTTTTCAATTTGAAAACCCAAAAATAGTGGGGTTGAAAATTGACCAATGCTCAGATATAAGGTCAAGTATCAAAATTCCGCTCCAACACTTTTTTAAGATTTGAAATAATCTATGTATATTTCAGTTTGAAGTCATTCGAAAAAATTTGTAAGAGGAGTTTCGCCAAATGTCAAAAAACGTAGATTTTCAAAAATTGAAAAAATAACAAAACAGTAGCTACATACACAGAAAAAGACTTGCGAAAACTACGTTTTAGAAGTCAGAAAAAGGTACATTTGCTTTTTTGGTCAAAATTGACTGAAAAAAAAACTTTATGTCCATTTTTAGGGTGGGGGGAAAATTGGCGTCAGCCGCGAAGCAATAATTATGATGTGCCCTTAAATGGTATTGCTATTGTTATAGGTTATTGTTAGTAATGACATGACAGGACCGGACCATCTTAAGTAAAGTAATTAAGAAATATATTATCTCTTAATTACTAATTAGATAATATATTATACTCGTATATAACACTAATTCTTGTAATTCTTGGAGTCTTGTGCCATATTTCTCAAAATAAATGAAAGTTTTATATATAGTATAATATATATATATATATATATATATAATAATAATATATATATATATATATATATATATATATATATATATATATATATATATATATATATATATAATATATATATATATTATATATATATATATAATATATATAATATATTATTATATATATATATAATATATTGAAGGTTCTTGGGGCCTTCGTAGGAGAAGCCAAAAAAGAGATGAAGTTTTATATTTTATTCAGAAGGGAAAAATCGCAAAAGACGGCAAAAAACACTATATAAAAATAAATATATAAATAGCCATTGATAATAAAATAACAACAACAAAAATATTAATAATAATGAATTTATACAAAAAAACAATTAATAAAAGCTTTGTGAAAAACTCCTTCGATAGGGGGTGTACGACATTAACATTTCTGATAACTTAAAAACAAAAATTATTTTATAAAAAATATTACATAGAAAATATACTGTAAGAAAATAAACACACTGTGTACACTATGAACTTTTTCACTTATATAAAACAAAGGCACTTTTTACGTAATAATAACTTTTTTAACAATATTAAATGCTACAAAAATATAAAAATTAAAATATAAAGAACTGTCCAGAACTCACCCAGTGCTTACTGAAGAAATATACATTAAAAGCCACAAACAAATGAAAAACACTGCAAAGTCACACTTTATAAACCTGATTGTGACGTAAGAAGCGGAGCGAGAAATTCAGGCCACAAACTAAGAGAGATGAGACGTTGATTGAAGTTTCTGAGCGAATGAGCGAGAATTGTAATTGAGAGTATGGCTAGCTGTTTATATGTAATTGAGGTAACACATCCCTTAACCTTTGCAGGACCTTGACCGGCAAAATACTAAGCAACGTGCGAAAGCGATCACTTTCGCTGGTAGCCTCCAATTGCAACTCCAGAAGGGTGAAGGTCAGGTCAAGGTCATTTTCGACAAACTTACCATTATAAGTTGTACCTTTGGGGTTTTGAGTCGGGGTCGAAGTCACGCTGACATTTTGAACATTGTCCCGGTTGGTAGGAGCCATTATATTAAAATAATTAATAAATAGATAAAAAATATGCTACAAGGGTACAGTGGGGCCTGCCTAGCTAGCTATAAAAATAATTAAAATAGTTAAAAAATACTTAAAATTAAGGTGACACAATATAAAAAAACAAGGGCCAAATGACCCCCCCCCCCCCGAAAAAAAAAAAAAAAAAATATCTCGGTTCGGGAAAGGAGCAAAACTCCTAAAGCGCTGTTATTTTTACAAAACAGGCCCCCGAATAAAAATGATGAATAATTTAAAAATAGCGGCGTTTTCAAGCAAGGAACCTCTGGAAGGCTTGAGGAGACAAGATGATTGTAGGAAGCCACTTGAAGGCCCTGAAGGAGAGATGTTGAATGAAGAAGGCGTCGATACACTCTGGGCTCACCAGATTGAAGGCTCTTGGGGCCTTCGTAGGAGAAGCCAAAAAGGAGATGAAGCTTTAACTTTTTTTCAGAAGGCAAAAATCGGCAAAAGGACGGCAAAACACGGCAAAAAAACTATATAAAAAATAAATATATAAATAACAATTGATAATAAAATAACAACAACAAAAATAATAATAAGTAATAATGAATTTATACCAAAAAAAAAAAAAAAGTTATTAAAAAGCTAAGAAAAAACTTCCATAGGGAGTGTACGACATTAACATTCCTGATAACTTAAAAACTAAAATTATTTTATAAGAAATATTACATAGAAAAAATACTGTATAAAAATAAACACCCTGTGAACACTATGAACTTTCTCACTTATATAAAACAAAGGCACTTTTTCGTAATAATCACTTTTTTAACAATATTAAATGCTACAAAAATATTAAATTCGGCCAACATATAAATTCTAGGAGTTTGAAAGTCATACTTGAGAAAACTGAAGTGGATCGATAATAAGGAAAATATACATCAAAAAGCCACAAACAAAAGAAAAACACTGCAAAGTCACACGTTATAAACCTGATCGTGAAGTAAGAAGCGGAGCGAGAAATTCAGGACACAAACTAAGAGAGATGCGACGTTGATTGAAGCTTCTGAGCGAATGAGCGAGAGTGAAAATGCGTCTTGCCTATATAATATATATATACTATATATATAGTATATATATAACTTATATATATATATATATATATATATATTATATATATATATATATATATATATAAATATATATATATATCATATATTTATTTTCTACAACAGTTTTAATTAAAATAAATTTTATTTTGCCTAAGGGATTCATCAACATAACTTATCATTTACGTCAAAGTAAAGTTTTTTTCAATATATTATATATATTAGTATACTATATATAATTATAATATAATAATAATATATATATATATATATATAAAATATATATATGAAAAAAAAAACTTAACCTTAAAAGTGTTCAGACTTCTCGGAGTACATACGGAAAGATATAAAGTAACAGGATTTGGGGGGAAAATGAGTCGAAAAAAAGCCACAAAACTCTTGAGGGCCGGAAGTAAAGAAATTGCATGTCGCAAATCAAATCAAATTAAATTCGGTAAAGACAAAATTGTATAAAGGCATAAAAAGAAAAATAGACTAACTTTTTGCGGGAAAGGAAGGGAAAACGGCTGAAAAAGGAAGGAGAAGGAGAGATTAACAAATATATAGCTTATATATATATATTATAATATATATTATATATATTTATATAGTAATAATATATATACTATATTATATATATATTATATATTATAATTAATACTATATATATTAATATATATATATAATATATATCATATATATATATAAATGTAATATATATAAATATATTTATTTTATATATATATATATAAATATATATATATCATATATAGTACTATATATATATGATATATAGTAATATATATATTATATATATATATAACTATATATATATAATATTTAGTATATATATGATACAAAGGTGGGCAACCGTTAATGAAGAAAATTAACGTCGTAATTTAATCGTTAACAAAATTAACGACGTTAATCATTATAAAAGCGTTTATACGGTAAAGAATGTTAGCGGAAAATTAACGTTAATCGTTTAACGTTAAACCGTCCTTCACATATGTAGGAAAATAGTAATAATTATTTTAATTTTCTTTTTATTATTAATCTTTTTTCTTGGCAATTATTAATAATTATATTAAGCTTATCAGACAAAATTAATTAGGCTTTGACCTATAGGAGATGCTTTTGCCGCTTGAGAAAGAATACTTCCAAAGCGTAAATAGCTTATTAATTAATACTACTACTCGGGTGTCCGTTAAAAGAATGTTCCCAGTTTCAATTGCTTTATTATACAACAGATAATATACAATATTCCACAGCATATTCATACATCAAAGTGAAGAGTAAGTTGCATAGTTTTGAATATGCACCTTTCGCCAGAACGAATTCCTGATAGGTCGACATACCCGCATGCGCGCGTTCAGATGTAGTCTTCTCTAGTGCTTGCGCCACATACTGACAATGGTGAGTCCTGAGCGTAAAGCTTTCTGTGTTCTTCAATTTGCTAAGTGTGAATCTGTTAATTACGATTCAACGTGCGCCTATCGTATTTTACGGTTTTCCCAATGTGACAAAAACCTCCATGTTAGGCAAAAACAATTCGCCGATAGTTTATTAGGCAATTTGCAACTTAATGGAGTCTTGCAAAGGGCAAAAAGTACAGGACGGCCCAAAGTGGCTGTACTACATGATGGGGACCGTATCAGGGCCTCCGTTCCTTCCATATCCTAAGAAATCGCGTTCGAGGAGCAAGTTCACGACACTGAAGGTGCCCAAAAACGACGGTTTGTGGAAGTTGTTAAGGAAACGTTTACACATGCGTGCATTACCGGTTGCAGTTTGTAATGCTTTAAAGCCCGACGACTAGGCTCTACGGTTTACCTTTGGCCTGTGCAGTGCTAGGTTGAGACGATGACCTTCTAGATCGTGTAGTGCTTAGCGATGAGGCCACCTTTCATCTCAGGGGTATGGTGAATGCCCATAATGTTGGTATCTTGGATCTGAAAATCCGCCACATGAACTTGTAGAACACGAACGTTGATTCCCCAAAGGTTAACGTTTCCTGGCGCCATATTCCGACGCCAGGTCTACGGACGCTTTCTTTTTCGCAGAAGCAACCGTAACAGGGTCGCCTATCTTGATATGTTACAACAATGGCTCCTTTCCACAATTATTAGAGGATGAAGCGGTAAAACTTATACGGCAGCAAGATGGTGGAGCCCCTCAACAATTGGAGTCAAATAGTGCGAGCGTGGTTAAACGACTGACTCCCAGATCGTTAGGTTGGTCATTTAATGGTCCAGACGACAGAGCTCTATATATCTGGCCCCCCCCCCCGGTCCCCGGCTTTAACGCCATGCGATTTCTTCCTATTGTGGCTGCCCAATTATACGCAGAGTTGAAACGCAAAATTGAACAACATGCCGTTCCTTCCATTACTCCGATCTGTTAACCAATGTTGGAGGAATTGGATTATCGACTGATGTATCCCTATAACGAAGGGGGCACCATATTGAACATATGTTAGAAAAAACTCTGTTCAAATGACCATTTCACTTGATGTATTGAAATGCTGGTTGATATGTATGGTTATTACCTGTTATATAACGCATTGAAACTGGGACATTCTTTTACGGGACACCCGGAGTAGTATATTAATTGTAAAACATAATAGGATTATGTTCAACTTAGAAGTTTTTAATACAAATATGTTATATTTTATTAAATTACAACGGCTTATGAGGCCTAGGTTTCTAGTATTTTTTCACTAGTCGCAAAAGAAGCAAGTAAACAACGAAAGAAAGTTAATGACTCATTGAACGGCAACAATCCCACTATCTCTTTTTTCTTCAGCGAACCAATAAGAAATGAGAATACAGCAAAAGAAAACAGTCAAACATTTACTAAACGGGCTAATAACCGTGTAAGAATAAACAAATTTTGTATCTATGGAGGAGCGTTTAGGAAATTTTTGAAAAAAATTAACGTTTTGTTATCGGAAATCGAATCTAAATACCAATTTTAAAAAATCTGATAAGAAAGTATTTTTATAAACTCAGTAAATTAAAGTAGTAACGATTAACGGGAGTTTGTAGGGAAAAAATTTTAAACTCGTTAATAGTCCGGTTACTCTTTTCGAAATTAAACGAAAAGCGTTAAAAAAGTTAACGAAAAAAATTTAACGAGTTAATTAACGGATTAAACGCTTTAACGCGTTAATGCCCACCTTTGTATATATTTATAGTTTATGAAAATTATATATATACTATAATATATATATAAATACTATAAATATATTATATATATATTTATAATATATATATATATACTATATATATATAATATATATTGATTCTTCATAGGAACTTTAAAGCACTTTCCTAAAAAATTTCTTTGATATGGAACTTTTGCTGATGAAATTTTTTAATAAAAATAATTGTAAACACAATATCAGATATTCACTTAAAAAAATGAATCTTTTTGTATAAAGAAAAAGAAAACTGTTCTTTCCAGCTATTTTGAGTTGTTATTTGTGTCTTGCTTCTATCAAGACGAGGTTTATAGCATTTTGACCTCTCAAGTTATTGTTTGTAATATGTCTTATATATCTAAAATTGAGATGTTTAAGACAGTAAGACCCATTCATTATGGGTCTTACTGTTGAATCGTTTGGACTAGTCATAGGGAGTATGAATTCCCATGCAAATGTCCCCTGTACCACAGGGTAATTATGGGAGGGAGAGTGGAGATCCGAGGCTAATCTTCCTGCGAACTTAAAAAGATTTTTTGAACTACTAGCAAAGCAATATTTGGAAAAGTAATTAAGTAATTAAAAAGTAATTAAGTAATACAATATCTCTGATCTAGACTATTTTAATTTCGACATATAGGTCAGCTCCTTGAAGAACATAACAAAAATGAGGTTGAACTTTAGCTGGCAAAAAATTATACTGAATCCCTTAGTGGACTAATGACTTACAGGTAAAAGTTCAAACTGTGTTAACATCCCTTATATTCGAAGATTCACTGGTGTCACAGTTAAGTCCAGATAAATGGTGGAATATCATGGATATTAAATTGAAAAAAATGTACTGATAAAGAAAAATTACCAAATGGGTTTTGCCAGATTTTGGCACCCTTACATTCATGCCATGCCAGTTCTGGATCAATTGAAAGAATTTTCTCTAATTTCGGTCATGTTTGGTTAAAAGTTCGAAATAAACTTAGGTCAGAAAAACCTCAAAAACCTGTAAGGAAATATAAATAACTAAGACAGGTTAGACAGCCAGGTAGTTACTAATGTGAATTAAAATTGAAAAATGTGATTCATCCACTGATTTAATTCAATCCAATGTTACAAATTAGTTTTATACTTTATTGAATGCTATATAAATTTTATTAAAAGTAATGGAATTCAAAATATATTCTAGTAAATTTATAACCCAAGAGAAAAGAATTTATAACCAAAGGGGAAAGAATTTTTACTTTTTTTATTTACTGAAAAATTTATTTAGTAATTTTAATTAATGGAATCTAGTATATTATCCTTCTTAGTCAATAAATATTTAAAAGATACATTTCATTTGTACTTTTGTATTCAATTTTAAAAATTTATTTTTTTTATTCTCATTTATTTCAAATGAAAATCTTGATCAAAATGCAACTAGGCTCACAAATAGTGAACATATATAGTTGTTTATTATTTGTATATTAGCAATTTTTAAAAAATATCTTTCAAATTGTTGAAAATAATAGCTAAAATTTAAAACAAAAAAACGCTTGCAGGTGGGCTTTTTTTGGGGGTTTTATTAGGTGGGTTTTTGTTTTTTGGGGGTGTTTTTTTTTAATGCCAACCATGATTTATACTATATATATATTATTATATATATATATATCATATAATATATATATATATATATATATATATATATATATATATATATATATATATATATATATATATATATATATACTATATATATATATATATATATATATATATATATATATATATATAATATACACGGTATATTATATTCTAGGATAAACACTTCACAATTCTTTTTCTCTTTGATGAGTTTTCTTATGGATTTGGGTTCATATACAGATTCTCATCATTTTCTAAACCATATATATATATAATATATATTATATACTATATATATATATATATATATATATATATATATATATTATATATATATATATATATATATATATATATATATCAAACGCCGAATACCGGGGCATGTCGACCTTTAAATTTTAAATTTGTTCCAGTTTGAGAACTGCCCTTCAACTCAATGTGTTCAGATGGACAATCTTAGGGGCGTGTTAGATTGAGAAAAAAAATTGAAAAGAGTTAGGAATGAAGTATTAGAGAGTTATGTGGTGTGAAGAAAAGGTAAATGAGAGACAATAAATGAAAGTAGATGGTTTGGTCATGTGGAAAGGTGGATGATAATCGGTTGGTTTAAGCGGATACATAGAGGTGAGTGTGCTGGGAATCGACCGGCTGGAAGACCGTAGGAAAAGTGGATTGAGTCAGTAAAGGAATGCCTGGAGGAAAGTTATGTGAGTTTGGCTGAAGCGAGAAGAAAGGTGCATAATAGGAATGTGGGTTTTGTGAGGGGTATGGTTGTGGCCCACCTGGGCCAAGGGATTAACCCTACATTGATGAGATGCCATAATGAGGGTCCGTCGCAGTACCGTGAAGCCCTAGGTTAGATTTTTCTGACTGCGGTGAGTTCTCCACAAAAGGGTATAAAGGGGACGGTTGAAGGCTGGGCTTTCTTTTCGACTTGCGTCCATATTCTTCTACTACTTTCTGTTTCCAGTGCTGCTACGCACCTTACCCCCAGTCTTTGGGGAGAGAAATTGGGTGATGATATATATATATATATATATATATATATATATATAATAAATATATATATATATTGATAATATATATATATTATATATATATATATATAAGTAATAAACAAACTTGATAGAGGAAGTAATCAACTATTAGTGAATGGTATAATTAAACTGCACTTAAAATAGGAAAGAAGAAATGTTGTACAGTGCATAACACGATCATCGATTTGTAACCCTTAGAGAAAATGCATTAAAAATTAGATTGGAACAAAAAAAAAGTTTTAGAAATTTACATGATTAATTATGAAAACAAGAAAAAGAATAATATAACAACCAAATAGCATCACTTTTAATAGAGTGTGTCCAGCGTTATACATTTAGAATTTCACAAATTAAAGTAAAAAAAAGACGTTTGATGGCACGAGATCTCAGATAAATAAAAGATGGGGTAAAAAAAACTATAAATAGAAAACTTTAAAGATGATTAGATAACATTGAGCTAAGCAAATTTAGAAACGCTAGTTTTAATTAATATACAACGTTTTTGACAAATAAATCATCAAACAATTAAAAACAATAGTTACTATTAAAAAGCAATACTACAGATAACACTTGGGGAATCAACTTCTTCTAACAACAATATAAAAAAAAAATAGGAACAAAATTACAAGAATTGTTTGGAAATATTGGCAATGTACAGCTGGAGAAATTAATTCCTGAACAGTTTGCTTTTCAAATATTTTAATCATGTGAAATTATGTTTGCAACCATAATGCAAACTATAGTGTTGTATTGACAACGTGAAGTGCTAGGTAACTTTATTACTCTATTTCATGCGAACTCAATATTGCACCACGTTCCAACAAAAATTCAAATGATAAAATATTTGAATAAAAACTGTTCAGGAACTAATTTCTCCAGCTGTACACCCTTTAAATATAAATCACAGTAATACGATCGCTTCTCATTTATATCCAACCGAAGGAACGCTTGCCATAAAACATCAATAGATGAAAGTCACCTGGTGAAAATGGAGTATCAGTTGACATTCTAATCGATGGAGTTAACGAAATTGCTATTATATGAAAAGAACTACATAAAATCTAGACCGAAAAAAATAATCCAGAAAAATTTTAATGAATTAAAATTATTATATATATTTTTAATATATAATATAATATATATTTTTCCAAGCATCTTCAAATTCACTTAATTTCTGTTTTTTTTTTCTCCGACCTCCATTCAACTTATTCAAATAAAATGATACATGCTCACAAGCTTCTTGTAGTAAATTGAGTTTTGAATTGGGAGACGATAATCCAAAAACCTGTATCTTGGTGAAATATTAATCACCAATCAAAATTACGTAGGTGTTTTACTAAATTATATATAATATATATATATATATATTAATATATATATATATATATATATATATATAATATATATATATATATATATATATATATATATATATATATATATAATATAAATATATATATATATATATATATATATATATATATATATATAATAAAAAAAGAAAGACAAGTCACATTGTCGAACATTTATGTAGCGACGACTTTCACAAACAAGGATAGGTCATCATCAGTCATAGAAGACAATATATTAAGAACATATCACCTTATAGAAAATTTAACAATACAAAATTTGACTCCGGAGTCTCATATAAGATAATATACTGTCCTCGCTTGTGACAGGCTCCATATATAGGAATTCCACCACTAAACTTCTCCGTTCCCGAGCATGTGCCCACATGGAATTAGTCACAGAACCTTATTCCCTCTGTCTACAAAAGAATCGTTTCCAGTTAGAACTCATTGTGTAGCATTCTTATCACATCTTTTGAAATTTGAACAATTTGAATTACTTTCCTCTGCCCCTGAAACACAGTCTCTTCCTAATTCTTGAATCCTAATAAATCAATAAATAAAATTTCCTAAAGAATAATGAATCTGCCACTCAATTATTTACTAAGTACTTCTGTTTCGTATAAATTATTCAATCTCTCAGAAATTCTTAGAATATTCGATAATCCATCGTCAGAACTACGTTAGCGCCGTTAGGTATAAATCTGTAACTCCGCCTCTTATGTTTCAACTCAGTCTTGAAATTTATTTTTTAACATTCTCATCTTGACCTCTACACTATCTTGAATGCTTTATATACATCTTTGTTTTTATGTTTTTTAGCTGATTTTGCACTTCATTTGATTTTATATTATTATTATTATTATTATATATTAGAGTTGGAGTTCCTATGCTATTTATAACATATTATTTATGCTTAATTTATATTACTCTTTATTATTATTATTATTATTTATATTATAATAAATTATATTACTTATTGTTAATTATTATTATTTAGCAATACTATTTCTAAATCTTAGTCAGTAAATTAATTTATTTAATTTAAATTAATGCTTTACTGTTCATATCTTTAGTTTTTAATTTGTAATTTTAATTTTCTCTTAAAAATATAGTTCTAATATATTTTATAGACTTGTTGATGAAACTTGTTGAAAACAATCCATTTCTAATAAATTGTTCAAATATTACACTTGTCTTCCTTTATCATTCTACTTATGAAATTTCTAGAAACATAAGTTTTCATATATATATTATATTATATAAACTATTATTTTAAAAGAAATCCTCCATGATTTACTAGATTAAACGAGGAGATTTAAGGATAAAAATAATCTTAATATCATGACGTGTACTAAGACAAATTCATAATTAGCTCATCTTGAGATGTTATTTACGCTAATATGGTACTAGAACACGAAAAAGACATCATAACATAATAAAGTTTTGATGTGAAATATGACATTACAAAATTATTTACTCAAGCCATTGCTTAAATATCTATAATAGACCAAGGGCAATTCCAAACTGATAGAGTTATTTGAAGCCGCCTGTAAAAGAACTAAACACTATTTTACTAGTCAGATTGATTATTCCATAACATAAATATAGATTGGGAAAAAGAAAATATATATACCCATATAAGTGAAAATAGTAAGACACCCCACTCCTGCACATATTTTTATAATATGCGAATAAATAAAACGAGATGAACGATGGTTAGAGACCATTTATATTAATTTCGATTCATAAAAGACTTAAGTTAAATAATTTTGCCAAATTACATGTTTACCTTAAATAATAAAAGAAAAAATAATTTAAAAAGGAAAAAATTGTATAGAAAAATATATAATAATGAATCTTGCTACTAACAATATATAACATTTATATAAAATAATTACTTTTTATACTATATTCAAGTTATAATAATCTCCAATAAATATATGATGAGATAAATCCTTTATTATTATCTTTCAATATTTTCTTTATAATTTGAATATAAATATGGAAAATAAGTATAAATATTTGATCTGATAATTATAAACGAAAATACATGAAGGTAAAGAATTTAGAAGATGCTAATGATAGAACATGAACAGCCAGAATGAATGGCAAATTTTTTCAGTTAAGTTCATATTAATTATAAATGAAAATTTGACAAGAGTCTTATAAAAACTTGAAGTTGAATTCAACTTATCCTTTTGGGACCGAAAATTAAGAAGTGAGCGTTAATCAACCATAAAGTTATTAATTATAAAAAGATTTATAAATAACTCGTAAATTCTACGTTCCAATAAGATAAATATTCACCGATGCCAAAAATCTTACCCTTTTATGAATGAGAAAATAATATTATATTATAATATATATATATATAAAATATACTATATATATTATAACATAATATATATTAAATATATATATATATATAATTAAGTAATTATATAGATGAACTGCACTACTATATAATCTAATAACAACTAATATATAATAATATATATATTATATAATAGATATATAAAAGGCCTTACTAATAATAAACATATATATATTATATATAATATACATAATACATATAATATAATAATATATTAAACTATTAATA
>JABUQX010122312.1:0-22734 GCA_015478945.1 Trachelipus rathkii | reverse complement strand
CATTATATATTATATATATAATACTATACTATACTAATATTATATATATTCATATATATAGTATATACTATATATATCATATATATACTTATATATATATATATAATATATATACCTATAGTACTAATACAGTCAACATATAGGTATATATACATATATCAGTCAAAAAAAGATAGCCGATAGTGTTGCTACTTAAATATATATAATATATAGGCTATGTATATAAGTATATATATTAATATAATATATATGACTATATATATTACTTATATATTATATATATATATCACCTATAGCGCTACTCTTGAGTATTAGATATAAATACTATTAATTTAATATAATATATATATATAAATATGATATCTATAATACTATAATATACTCTACGATCTATAATTACATATATATAGGCCTGCTCTTGTGGCTCCTTCTGGAAGGTTTCACAGGCTCCCAACCCATGGGTCTCTTTAAGGAATTGGTACCGTGCATGTCATTTTATACGACTTAGCCATTTCATATGCAACAGGAGACGTGTGCGGCATTAACACTGCGATATATGCATCCACTGATTTATCGCCGCAACCGCATCATATGTTCTAATTCTTTCTGAAGCGAGAATTTCAGTCCCCACCCGACATGGAATAAATTAAATGCATGGAATCTTAAAAAAAAAAAAAATGTGACCCTATACCAGTCACACTCACCGACTGGGAACATCGACCCCCCTAAACCCTTCTTAAGAACGTATTTTATTAACTTAACAGATTGGGACTGCCTGAATGTGCCCATAATATATAAAAACCATTCAGTCCTTACATTTTATTTACAAAGCACTTTGTTTGCCAGTCTCAGCACAAGAAATTTTGGAAATAACGAACATATTAGTTAGCTATACAAAAATTTTAGGAAAAAACAAATCTCGTTTTGGACATTCTCTCGTTTTTTGCATTTTAATCAATAACTATATTATTATATACTAATAGGCCTTATATATTATTAAACCCCTATATATGATATATATATAACGTATAGACATCATCTCACATAATTAGTAAACATTTGGTGGAAGTGGCTCATGCACCGTCCAAAAGTATTATATTATACGGCCGGTCAGTGGCGCATGGAACCATTTATATCGTAGTATTATATAGAGAGAGAGCGAGAGAGACAGAGAGAGAGAGAGAGAGATGAAGACAGGAATGAGGATGAGGTGTAGATGTGATGAGAGAGATGATGAAGAGAGAGATGAGAGTAAAATCGCTATCATCCACACACACACACACCTGCCATACACATAAACATACTTACACACTCACACACACACCACCACCCGCTAGGCACTTAATATACACACAACACACATGCATCCCACAAAGAGGAACTAAACACCTCACGCCACGAACGCTCTTAGTACTCCCTTACAACACACCACAACAAAACAAACACAACACACATACACCCTCCCTATATACACCCCACGACTACCCTTAACCAACCATCGCCATAGATACATTTGCACCCCCCCTCCCCTTAGCCTCACCACCTTACACCTAGCACCTACACACTCATATTACATCTATACACAACATACACCCCACCCCTATGATACATACATCCACCCTTAGCTCACAGCCCACAACCTTCACGATTATTACACACATACAACCCACCCAGCATACAGATACACCCTAGTCAACCTTTTTTTTTTTTTTTTTTTTTTTACAGATTCGGAAAATTTGGCTCGGGCTGGGCCCTTTTCAGGAGGGGGCAGGAAAAAATAAAAAATACAGGAAATCCCCACCCAAGCCCAAACCTACACGAAAATCTCCAGGAATGCAGGAGCTCGTGCGCCAGACGTGGGCGGTTTTAAAAGCAGAGGAAGATTAAATCACGGTAGGGGGCGCTGAAAAAACAGTAAGATGGCAAGGAGTTTCCACAGAAAGCACAGAAGTGGCTGGAAAGGAAGAGGCGGCACCCAAACGAACGATGTCTGGGTATTATCACGAACTATTCTTTGGGGGCCCTTAGAATGCCTCACTCGCGAGCAAAATTCAATGCAGAGAGCACTGGCACCCCTTGATTGCTGAGTGGCGCGACCGGCAATGGAGGTGGAATGCGTGAGGTGGGCAAACTTCCTCTGGAGCACTGTCTACCCGTCGCTGAGTACCTTAGATAGAAAAGACGATAGTGCCGCCCAACGTCACGTCGCAATAAGAGATAGAGGGTCAAGAGAGTTAGAAAGTAGGGGACAGTGTAATGTAGTCTCTTAGCTTTCTAGACTCAACCTCTAATCCAATAGAATGGGTGGGAGCCGAGAGCCCCCCAGAACATATGTCGCGAGAAACCAGTACTCCATAAACAAGGGCGACATAACAGGCCTTATATAAACTGGAACAAATCGCGGAGTAAGCTGTGGCAGAAGAAAAAAATTCCGCGCAACCGAACCAGAACTCCCGTTTCTTTTGAGGCCACTCTTAAGCAAAGTTATATGATATGAGGTTTCCGAAGATAATTTTTTGTGTTATGTTCAGACCCAAGAATGTTTAGTTGGTCAACAGGGTAGAGGCGTGTTTAGTAGAACCGTTCGAAAAAAAAATAGGGAAAAGCTTAGGAGGGTGTTTTTTTTATGAGGGAGATGTAAATAGTTGAGTTTTTCTTTCAATAGCACGTTTGAGAATTTCACCACACAGGTTGCTGGCGGCCCCACCGGGGAAATGCCCTATCCAGGTCGGGCAAGGATAGAATCGGAAAGCCTGGAAGACGAGAGGAACTCTAGGATGCAACACCGTCAGAGTCAGGGAGCAGATTTTGAAATGATGTGGAAGAAATCTACGGAGAGTTTGAGGGAGGGGTTTTTTTCATTCGGCATTAAGTGTCTCAGTGAACAGAGTTTTACGAAGTCACAGCTGTTATTTGGTATCTTGGTTGATGAAAAAGTACACGGAGCGATAGAGTTGCCGAGGATTAAAGACAGAAACCTGAAGGAACACCACAATAAGCCAGGGAGAAGGAGGAAGAAGTCGCCTCCATCACGACGTGTCGCTGATATGGAGCGACCAGAGAGGAAACTTGACAAGAGTAAGCAGAAGCAGAAGGAGCTGGAAACCAATTGGAGGGGAGCTTAGAGAGTAGCGACGGCATCGCCATACTCGATCAAAAAGGCCTTGTTTTTGATATGTTAAGCGCCTTCAAAGAGGACTCCCCATAGTCCCTGAAGGGGCACAGGTACGTCTAGAGCCCAAGACCTGGAAATCTAGATAAGATAGGAATCAGGTATGCTCACCTAATGTTGACCCTCGAGCGTCCGCCAGCAAAGCCTACTTCGATACTATGATAATACTGGAAAGAAGGAATGAGACTCCAGCAGTTCCAGGAAATGAACGCTTAAGAATGCGTTACACAAGAGTCTGGTAGACTAGAAACAAGTTGAAACGGGAGTCTACTACGCGACTGCCATAGTGCGTGGCGCGAAAGGATCAAGAGCCGGACTGCCCTTCGCTATTCCGGCATCTGGTGGACATAATGCGCGCTGAACTCCAGAGCATGAGGAAATGTAAACTAGTGTTATTGAGGGCATAGAGAAGGTTCATCGAGTTGACACCAGGAGGACAGGTGGCCAGCTCCGGAAGCACCAACCTCCCTCAAAACACCGGGCAGGCAAGGCCATCCGTGCCACTAAGTCCTTCACTGACACGTTCATAGATTTCTCAGAAATACCCATGCAGCCACCCCGATCATGCGTCAATTCGGCGTGGGCAACGGAGGCATAGGAAAACCTGACCGAGGGAGAAGAAACTCAGGACGGAGGGACTGCGCGGAATCGTCCAGGAGGTCTTTAGAATTACGATGACAAAAAAAAAGGAGGTCCAAGAGCATTTAGCTACCGTTCTTCAGAAGTAGCGGAAGACGTTATAGCTACAGAAACCGTCAGAGCCGAATAAGTGGATTGGAAAGCCAGGACTTTACAAAACGTTATTTAGAGTATGTTCTTTGGCAATGAACTGAGGGCCCAGGAAATTGATTTCTATAATCAGTGGGAGAAGCCAAAGTAGGTTGGATCGCACTTTGCTTTTAGTGATAAGCGCGTTAGCCTGTGTCGAATAATAGCTCTGCAACTGATTCCGAGCAGAATGGACATTCAGTAATGATGAGAGTGATGGGAGAACGAGAGTTTTTCCATATGCACGCGATAGGCAATGTCTCCTCTTCACTCTAGTGAATGAGCGGAGGGAACATTCCCCATGTCCGCAACCATGGGATGTTATTCGTCAGAGAAAAAGAATTTAGTGTGATACGATGGAAGAATACCCGCTCAACCCCTTCGGACCGAATTACTGGCTCCCTAACTTTTCAGCCGGTGACCCGAAAACGTCCTCCCAGTCAAAGCAAAGATTCAACTCCAAGGCACTAGGGTTGTGCAAAGGAAAAACCACCGCAACGCCCCCCAATTAGCACTGATTAAGAGTGCCAGCAAATACGTTCGTCTGAAAATCGGAAATGAGGATGAAAAAAGTTTTAAATACATTAATGTAAGCTATAAGATTGTGCGGTCAGTAGTTACCGACTAGTGAGGGAAAAAATGGTGATTATTTATTCAGAAGGAGTTAGTGTGTGATATACATAAATCAAGCGTAATTGTTCAAGAATTGTTAGGACGATCTGGTATTCGAAATGTGTTTAGGTTCTTTAATTAACTGTCCAAGATGACAGTTGAGAATACTGAATGTTTTGGCCTCCTCCCTCCTGCCATCAGTTATGAGACGGCAGCTGCCCAACCACTCACACGTATGAGCGTTGAAATCTACCTAAATAGATGATCTCACATTGTGGAGTGGGAAGCCGAGTCAACAGTCCTTTCATGAGAAGTAGTAAGATAGTTCAAAAAATTAGGTGAAAAATTTTTTTTCTTGTTAGGAAAGCAGTAGCAGAAACACAAGGATAATGGGTTAGTAGCAGCAAGAAAAGATTTTTAAGCCCACTAGAACATCGAATATTAGGAATTCAAAGATTCTTCAAAGACGTTGATCATTCGATCGGCGAGATCTGTTTATGTTTTTATACCTATCGTCAAGCTCGAGGACCTCGCACCAGTTCTAACCGAGTCTAGTAAATTACTGCATCAAAATCTGTAGACTCACTTATGCATCAGCACCCGCACACCCGCTAGGGCATCACGCTAGCTTCGAATACTACACCACTGACTACATCATCCCCGCTTAGGTTCTTTCCTATCACACTTAACCATCCCCATCATGACACTCGGCTTCTTACCGCTCACCCACCCACGATCCCTCGTACGTACCCACACACGCACCGAAACACCACCCTATACCTAGACAGTCCAAGTTTACAACCTCTATCCTACACGCGATACTACAACACAGCACTCAATGTGCCTACCCTCGACACCAACCACACCTCGCCAGCTACCATAGCGACTCGCGTAACGCCAGGGCGTTAACAACCAGCCACCCTACCGCATCACAATCTTACCACGCCCGCCTCACCGCTAGCTCACGCAACACCGTCTCCCGCGGCGCCGCACAGTTCTACATATCTCCTACAGAACCTACATATGCCTTCGCTACACCTACCACCTACACACACATCACTGCTCGCATCAAGGCGCTACCCTCACTCAAGCTACCTACCATACTTAATACCTACATGAATAACAGCGTACATACTCACTATACGGTACTACACTCGATGGCGTACGTCTCCCATCTCGAACTCGTATATATACATATAGCTCATAAACCATCACGCTATATCATAGCTATATACTATATCATATATATAATATATATACTATAATATATATAAATTATATATATAACATTATACACCTTTTACTTAAAAAAAAATGAGTCATGGCATCAAGGAACGGCTATCCAGAGGAGCGTTTGGGGGTAAAGCTCCATCATCGACTAATTCACAATTGATGAGTCGATTACTGAGGTCGTGTAGTTACACTCTAAAACCAGGAAAAGGGCTGTGGACGCAATAACATTAAAAATTTTAGAATCTATTATTTAAGAAGTTATTAAAAATTATATAAAATAATGAAAAAGAATGAGGAAGGAGAAAAGGTAAGAAAAAGCCAGAGTGGCCGATAATATAATCATGTTATTTACTACAATGTTACGAAATTTTATATGTTAAAAACAATACTTTTACAGACCTTAAAGCCAGTAAATCAGTAAAATCCAATATGCACTAAACACCAAGAATTAGTTTTTGTTGTTTTTACTGTTTTACTGCTTTGAACTCATATGTTTTACTGCTTAACTCATATGTTTTTACTGCTTTACTGCTTTAACTTCATATGTTTACTGCTTTAACTCATATGTTTTACTGTTTAACTCATATATTTATTAAACATTACATTACCCTTCCTAAAAAAGTAAATCAGTAAATCAATAGAGGTTACATAGCAAACGGGATTAGTATGCTTTTGTTTTTACTGCTTTATCCTATAACTCATATGTTTTTTACTGTTTACTTGCTTTAACTCATTGTTTTACTGCTTTAACTCATATGTTTTTCTGCTTTTACTCATATATTTATTAAAACATACATTTACCTAAAGCAGTAAATCAGTAAATCAATAGAGTGTTGTTACATAGCAACAAGGAGTTAGTATGCTTTTGTTTTATGCTTTACTGCTTTAACCATATGTTTTACTGTTTACTGCTTTACTCTGTGTGTTTTTGTGTGTTTTTTACTGTTTTTGACACATATGTTTTAGTGCTTTAACTCATATATTTGATTAACATTACATACCTTAAAGCAGTAAATCAGTAAGATCAATAGAGGTGGTTACATAGCAGCCAAGGGGATTAGTTGCTTTTTTATTTTACTGCTACTGCTCTTTAACTCATAATGTTTTTTACGTTTTACTGCTTTAACTCGATGTTTTCATATGTTTGACTGCTTTAACTCATAGTTTTTACGGCTTTATAACTCGTATATTTATTAACATTATGGTTTCTTTTATATTTTTATTTTGTTTTAGATACTTTATTTTATTTTATTATTATTATTATTTTTATTATTTTATTTTATTTTTATTATTATTTCATTATATATACTTAGTTTTTATGTACTTTTCATCCTATTGTTATTAACACACACACACTACACACACACACACCACACACACCACACCACACACCTACACACACACATTCACACACACACACTTACACACACACACCTACAGACCTACACAAATACTAGAACATACACACACCTACCCACACACACCACACACTACACACTGAGCGAGCACACTTTTAACTAGCCCATAGAAACCACCCTGCTTAAACATAGTCACAAATAATTTACACAGTAAGGTATAATCTAATTGGGAATAAAATGAAAACATAACAGTTCTCAACATTTCAAAAACTCAGGTTCTTTATATTTCGACTAGAAATAACCTTCTACTACTCAATCGTTTTCCAAACTATTATTATTTCAAGAGAATTTGCTCTTAAGAACTTCTCCTACATAGATTATTCATATCTTTGAAACAAAAAATTTAATTAACTTTTAGTAGTTTTTTTTTAATAACTTTTATAAACTTACAAGATTTAAAATAATTTTTGACTAAAATTTTTATTGAAATTTCTTAAAAACATATATTTTTACTACCTTAAAGCAATAATCAAGTAAATCAAGTAAGCAAGCCCCCTTTGGCAGCCTCCTCTACCACCAAGCTATTGCACGTTTTTGGGTTTTATTGGAGCTTACTGCCATGTACATCATCTTTAGCTATTGTACAATAATTGTATGAAGAAGGGCAAAAAATTAGGTTCTTTTCAAACTCTCATAACATGTTTTTCATACCAAAAATCTAGGTTTTTTATTTTTAACAATAAACAATTTATCTTAATTTATATTATTCTATCAATGTTAACTAAAAATATGTATAAAATTTTTTTTAAATAATTTTAATTTGCTTTATTAAGAGGAGTAGTATATAATTATTATTATTATTAGTCATCTTCCATATTTGACAACTCCAACACGAGAAAAATAAAAAAAAAAAAAAAAAAAAAAAAAAAAAAAAAAAAGAAAAAAAAAACAAAAAAAAAAAAAAAAAAAAAAAAAAAAAAAAAAAAAAAAAAAAAAAAATAAAAAAAAAAACACTACAACGTACACTCCTTACAGATACGAGGCTGATCTCTTTCTGTAAAATGTGTTGAAAATAACTACTTTAGGCCTAAATTTAGCCCTAAATTTAGGATAATCTTTTTGTACCCCGGGCTGAGTTAAGCCTAATACCTCTTTAAACTTGTATTTGACAGGTGTGTGTTTTATTTCTTTAGACCCAAACTCATTTTAAAGATCATGTCGCTCCGGTTTTTAGCTGTAATAAGCCGTCCACCAAAAGTTCTCTGATTGTTAAAAGTTTTTTATTTTTATAAGTGTATATCATATTTATAATAAATACTTTTAATACTTGAAACTAATTTTAGGGGACATATGAGGAAAGAATAGATTAATAATTAATATCGTCTATTTGTTCTCCTTTCGAAGCGACAGAATCCACAAAAGAAATTACTTACTTTGAAATTCGTCTTCGCTTCTCTCATGAAGAAAGGTTTATTTCTTATTTCTAACTTCGTCATTGATCTCCAGTACACATTTACTTATTTTACACTATTAACGTGATCGTAAGAACTTTTCCATTATAACTTATTATTATATATATATTTTATATATAAATATATATATATATAAATATATATATATATATATATTATTTATAATAATATATTATATAATATAATTATATAATTATATATATTATAATAATATATATATATACTATATATATTATATATATTACTATATATATAAATATTATATATTTTATATACTAATAATATATATAGATATATTAAGAATATATATATTATTATATATATATATAATATATAATATATATAGTATATATATATTTATTTATATATATATTGATGATATTTTATAAGCAGTTGACTCCGTTAAATTAGTTTAGTTTATTTAAGTGTTAGTTAGTAGGTTAATTTTAGGTTAAGATGTTAAGTTAGGTTAGTTTATATAGGTTACGTCTAGTTAGTTACCATAAAGTTTAATTATTATACCCTAAAATCTATTAATATAACATTCATTAATTTGGAAGTCAACTCACTATAGCCTATTATAATATATATATAGATAATAGTATATATATAATATATAATATATATTAATATTAATATAATATATATTTATATAATGTATATATATTTAATATTATATATATAATATATATATAATATATATATATATTCATATATATTATTAATATATATATATATATATATTATATATATATATAAATTATATATATTATATAAATAAATTACTATAATACTATATCATATATATATATATAATATTAAATATATATATATATATAATTATATATATATATATTAATTATAATACAGCCTAAATTATCTATCTATGAGCTAAATCACTTATCTTTAAAAGTTAGGATATATTATGAAATTAAAAGGATTGTTGGATAACTAATAAAGTTTTTATAACCAACTAAAGACACAAAAATCAAATATGACTTTATATATTTTGGTCTTGGATTAGAACTTATGCATATATAATTATCAGTGTAAATTAATATTTTTAATATTTATCCAAAAGAAAAATCCCAAATTCGTGTCTTTCACAAAAGGTACTAATTTGAAGTTTGAAATTAGTATATATATAATATTTTAAAAATCTTGGTTATTGTTCATTTAAATTTTTTCAATGCTGAGGACTTTTTTTATTTAGCATATTATAAAAAGGTTTAACTAAATTATGTACTCTGAGTGTGAGAATGAATTGAGGTTGATGGCGGAACTAATCTAATAAAGGGGAGAAGCGAGGGTGGGTGCTCATTTTTGGGTTAGATATAAATGTAAATTTCTTTGGTTACATTTATTAAACTATTTAAAATAACTTCGAATATAAGAAACTATAAAAAATGAAAATAAACAAACATAAGAAATCTTTGAAGCTTTGCGAGTCAAAGAAAATGGGAAAATAAAAGAAAATAAAGCTCTCATAATGTACAAATATTGCAGTCTCCATCATAATATATATAAGTATTTATATATATAATAATATTATATAATATATACTATATATATATTATATATATAATTTAATTATATATATATATTATATAATAGTATATATATATATTACATATTATATAAATTATGAAGAAGTTTAAATAAAGAAAGGGGAGGGTGTTATCCATTGAGCTTCACTACGGACTATAAAATTGAGGGTTTGATTATACTCTTACTTAACTTCGAGATTAGGGAGTGAAAGGGGAGTTGGAGGGAGAATGGGGGTCATTGTCGGAGTAGAACAAATTGGGAGTGTGGATGGAGTAGGGGATGTGGGCTGGTTAATGTTAAAGACCTAAGTTTCCATTAGATAATTTATAGAGTTAAAAGTGGTTCTTGGTATGAATTTAAAAACCATTTTTATCTCTAATTTTCTTTCTTATTTTTTTTTTCGTTTATGTTTTTTACTTACTTTCTCAAAAATTTTCTTTCCTTTTCTTTCTTCTTTTCTTATAAATTTCTACTTTATAATTAATGTACATCTCCATCTCTTTTTAGTCAATTTTAAGTCATACTACAATCTCTCATTCTCTCATCTCATCTCAATCTCTCTCTCATCTTCTCCTTCTCTCAATCTCTCTCTCTCCTCTACCTCATACATCTTATAATCATCCTGTTATTATTACAAGATCTCATCTCTCTCCAACCTAATACTATTAATCTTATCACTACCTGTTCCGTTTCATATCTTTCCCCCAAAAAACAATCTTTTACTAATTCATCCATCATTTGTTTTACATTTTATTTCATCCATCACAATTCACAAACTTCATTCCCCTTTCAGACTTCCATTATTCCTTCTTCTCCTCCAACTTTCTAGATTATTATTTCATCTTTCCATTTATTTTAAAAATTCAATTATAAAAATCACCTTTTTTTCTTATTTTATTTATTACTTATTATTTACATTAACAGCACAAATATTACGGAGGCATTAAAAAAAGAAACAGACTAATAGTGAAAACTCACCACATCCTACGTACAATAACCCAAACTACCAATTCTAGCCGGTAAGCCTTCTATGCACTATACACAATTTTAAGCAAAGTGAACAAATGAATGCATTAGCAAAAATCTGATAATTGCGAACTCCACAAAACAGTTGTCACTGGAAGAAAGATACTGCAATAATAAAGACTGAGGTTGCCGGTCTCCCACAGAATTAATGCGAACTGGGAATACGAGGAACCCCTTAAGCTAAAAGGTCGTCAGAACGGTGGTAGAATGATATTGTATTACCTAAAGAAAGGGATAGAGCACCAATGTGACCTCATAGGTTGGGAGTCAAGGGTGTTAGAAATATCTGGACAGGTAATTTGATTTTCATAGGTTTTAAACCATGTTCCTAAAAGTGGAACGTTGGCATTTAAATGTTTAAATAGTGCTGTAAGCAAGCTCTGATAAGACCCTTTTGCATTTCTAGCAGCTGTGTGGAAGAAAAGAACTCTAACCTTATTTGAAGCCAACTTATCACCCATTGTGATATGAGATATTCAATACGTTATTTTTACTCAATCTATTTAGACCTTAAGAGCCTGGTAGGCAGAGTAATCTCATAGCAATACTTCAAAACTGAATATTTAAGAAGCAATTATAAGTTGAATTTTCAAAGAATTGAATTTGATTTTAAGTTAAATTTATTTATCGAAAAAATTTTATCTTGTTTCCGCAATTGAATCGAAGGCGAAAAAATGAGAAGCAGCAGCTTAGTTTAAAGTGGAGGGATTGAAATAAGTTAAGATGCCAGAGTTGATTTTATCAGAAAAAAAGATCGAAAAGAATAGCCCAGATCATGCTTAGGGTTTACCAAAGTTAGGAAAAGTTTAGATAAAACAACCTGAAACATATACTTATAAAGAGAAAAAAATCTCTCCATTTAATAATTGGGGTTAAACATGAGATTCGAAAACCTTGTCCTCCTCTTCCTCCATTTCTCTCCTATCCTTTTCAAATCTATCCTTTTCAAAAAAATCAATTCACTTCCTGCTCTAAACCTTCTATTCTTTTCAAATTCCAATTATTTTCTGAACATTTTCCCTATCAATTTTAAAACTATTCCAACATAACTTAAAGATAACCCTTTATATCTAAAATTTCCTAAGTCCTCTATTCTTTCATCTTTCTAAACCTCCTTCGATCCATATTTCTAAACCTTTTGCATTTCGTATGTCAAAATTTTTTTGTTTTAATACCTATACACTCTTATTTTATCCTAAAGTATTCTTCCCTTCCTTTGTCTAACATCTTCATATTCCACCTTTCTAAATCTTTCCATTGCATTCTTTCAATCTTATTTCCTTTGTCTTCTATTTATATCCCTCTTCCATTCATCATCTAATCATATCTATCTATCTTTACAAAACCTCATTGCTGTTATTTTTTCAACAAATCTTCTAGTCTTTATTTTCAAACCACTTTCTATATTCTAAACCTTCACTACTTCACCACTTAAAAACTCTATCCATCTCAACCTCCATTCCTTGATGATCCAAGCCCCTAACTCTATCTCTCTAAGGCTCATTTTTTTCCTATTATCATTATTTACCAAACGGCTTTTTTAAAACCCAATTTTCTTTCTCTCTTTCCCTTCTTCTCATTATCAAATTATAAACTTAATTTACTTAAATAAATTAAATTCTAATTATAGTCAGAACACTGTCATCATTTAAACGTTAATCATTCAGTACATTCAAAGATTCAAGTCAGCTATTAACTATTCTTTTTCAACTTCAAATATATATAATATATATAATTATATAAATATATATATATATATAATATATATTATATATATATAATATTTATTTATTTATACGCTTCTGAATGTCAAACTAATTAAATATTCCTATCATGTTAATATATATATATATATATTAATTATATATATATAATATAATTTATATATATATATATATATATATTATATATATTATATATTATTATTATAATATATTATATATATAATATATATACTTATAATAACTATATATCGCAGTTGTATGGCAAAGATCACAACTCAAAGCGAAAATTAATAATATTATGTTTGACGATTTAAAATAAAAAACTAATTTTCACTTTTCCATCCGAAACTTTTACTACTAGTGGTTAAACCTCTCAGTGACATACCATTTATCCAGATTAGTTTTGCCTTTTATTTATTCTCGTTTTTCTAGCATAGAACAACTTAGTTAGAATATGATAAAAAGTTGATTTCATGTAAAATATTCTATTTTCTCTTCAACTTCTTTTTTAAGAACCCAAAAATTATGTACAATCTAAAAACTTGTTTAATTTCATGAGAAAAAATTATGACGGATTGGAAATTACTAACTTCACTTAAAACTGCGCTATTATTTTTCCCTTCAAATAAATATATATATATATATATATTATATATATATATATATACTATACTATATATATAATACTATATTATAATATTATAATATATATATATATATTAATATAATTAATATTTTTGTTACTATCTTTTTATATATACTAGTAATATAGATATCTTCATCTATATAGAGAAGAAGATCTCTTTACATTGTAGATATATAATATATATATATATATCATATAATATATAATAATATAATATTATACTATTATATATATTATATATATATTATAATATATATTATTATATATATATAATATATATATTAATATATAATATATATATATTTATATAATATACTATACTATATATATATATATATATATATGTAAACGTAAATTTGGCAAGATATTGTAAATTATTTAAAAATTTACGTTATATTTTAAAATTTGTTTAAATAAAATAAGCATTTTTGGTCTGTAATTTTGTCTTATTGAAATAATAAAATTTTTTTTATGCTTATTTTCGACTTAGTTTGAGGCGCTCATTCTTAATTCAAAAAAGATCTATTGGAAAATAGAAGTTTTAAGCGTATGCTCGTTTAAACGTAAAAAAATAAGTTACATTTTTAAGCAACTAAACCTTTTTATATAACGTTAAATGAAATTTATTCAGCTTTTTTTTAAATAAAAGAACAAATGTAACCTTTTTTCAAATATCTATCGTATTTTATCAGAATTGTCCATAATAATGTTTAAAGTTAGAAACATAAGAAAAAGGGTATAAAGCCATAATCTAACCTATCTTCTACCTAAACCTCATTTCACTACTAGAAATCTATGCCGTATCATAGCACCTACTTGCGAAAATTCTTTTTAACACTACCATTCCCGTTCCTTGTCTCCGTTAGAATTTTGTCCCAATATTTATATATATATATATATAATATATTATATATTATAATAATATTATATATATTATATAATATATTATATAAGTTATTAAATTCTAAGTCTTGAAGTGATCTATTATGCTCTGAAAAGAAAAACAATAGCTTTTTTGTCTGATTAAGTCTATTTACTCCTCACCAAAAGGTGAAGCTCCAATTATCATTCGAAATGCCTTTAATGCTAACAAACTTACTTTATTGACTCTTCTGCCAATTGAGGGAGCAGAGAGAGGAGGAGGATTTTAGTGAGTGAATCAGAGGAGCTTATATGAAGGTATGACAAGACTAATGTGATTCTAGGAATTTCACTTCTGATATTATACTACTAGTTTACAAACTGTCACCCTGGTAGGATATGTACAATCCAATTAGCGTTAATATATACATAATATATATATAAATATATATTATATATATATAATATAATATATATAATATATATATATATATATATATCTAAATATATATATATATATACTATATATATTAATATAAGTATATATATCATATATATATTATAATATATATAATTATTATAACTATATATCATATAATATATATATAATTACATATTATTATATATATATATTAATATATATATATATATTCATATATATTATAATAATATAATAATAATATTTATATAATAATATATTCATATTAATATATATATTAAATTATATATAATATTATATCAATATATATATTATATATATATATATATTATTAAATTATATACTTATATATAATAAATATATAATATTAATAATATATAAGAATTAAACTGCATGAGTGCTGTAGTCTGTCTATGTATTCGATTTTCATGTAATTATTCACACAACCAATAAACTTGACGAATAGTGAGAAAAATTACTCACAACTATTTTCTTAGCCCAATTAAGCTTCCGAATATCAAAATAATTCCGTCTTGATATCAGATGTTTGTCTAAATGTAAGCTGTAATAAGCGAAATGTTAATAATTGACTATGGAAATACCAAATCTTAGACTGTTATAAAAGCATAGATTAAAGTATCATGAAAATTATTCTATTCAAAATTCGAAGAAATATTAAGCGCTAATATCTATAGTAATTTATTACAGTTCTGACTGTTCTCTATCTTCATATCTATTCATTACACCTAACATGAAACTAATAACGACAATTAAACCTCTCTCTCCTCATCTTCTTCTCTCTCTCTACTCTCTCTCTCTTCTCTCTCTCCTCTCTCATCTCTCTCTATTATATATATATAATATAAAATATATATATATATATATATATATATATATAATTCTATATATATTATAAATTAATGTGAATATATAAATGTATGTGTAAGACATAGACATCGTATTTACAATATGAAAATAATGCTTGAAAATATAATAATATATATATATATACTATCATATATATATATAATATATCATATATAAGATAATATATATAATATATACTATATAGACGTGTTTACCACAAAAAATTCTTTGCATAAGCTAACAGTTAAGGCAAAATAATAGAGTTTAAGGTAGACCAAGTACCAAAGTATCGTTTGGAGAGAAAAACTCCTATTTTGGAAAGTGTTTTTGTTCATAATTTAATCAATCTTTCTAATACAATAAATTGCTTTATTTGACATCTCAAATAGTATTTTTGACCTTTCTTCCTAATAATAATATAATATAATAAAAAAATAATAATAATTAAATAATGAATAATAAATATATAATAATTAATTCAAAATAATAATAATAAATAATAATAATATAATAAAATAATAATAATAAAATTAATATAAATAATTAATATAATAATAATAATAATAATAATATAATAATATATATAATAATAATAATAATATAATGAAATTAATTAAGTGCATAATTATATTAATATAATATAATAAATAATAATAATAAAAATAATAATACATAATAATAATAATAATAATAATAATAATAATATAGAATAATAATCAATTACCAGAATGAAATATGTTTACTTTATTCGAAAATAGAACCTACTATTTATAACGTGAAAGAAGGAGAAGACAAGAGACGAAGACGCAGACGAGAGATAGAGAGATAGAGAGAGAGAGAGAGAGACGAAGCAGAAGAAGGAGACGAGAGAAGAATTCCTCCCACCAATCTAACAATTGGTTCAATATCGCACAAAACTTTTTGCGTGCTCATATCATTACCTTATTCATTCATCTTTCTTCGAGATCTTGTTTTCTTCAAAGATGTTTTTCTCCTTTTCCATCATTATTATCCTGACATTGACTTTCATTTTATTACTCTGATTATAATTTTGTTCATTAATATAGTGCATCCTTTTATAATACTTTCAACAAAATAAGTATTGTTTATACTATCTATTATATATATAATATATATATAATATATATATAATCTCTATATATTAAATTCAACTTATTAATATATATATATAATATTATATATAATATATTATATTATAAAGTCCCCATTAGTCACCAAAAAGCTGATAATATACTACAACAACAGAAGAATCCTAAAACTAATTCGAATAGTTAATTTCTCCTATTTCCTACCGCCAATTTCAAAGTAGTCAAAGAAGTTCTCATTTATGAAACACTTATTAAGAGTTCTAAAATACCGTTCAAATCTCAAATTTCAAAAGTTCCTAAAAATTCAAAAGTTAAAATATTAGAAAAATTGTACTTTTAAGATCTCGAAATTTAATGTTGAAAGTTAAAAAAAGCCGTAATTTAAATAGGTTATAATTTTTTATTAAAACAGGTTTTCACAACTAATAAATATTTGTTAAAACAAATATTGAATTTCATTAAAAACGTCAATTTCAGACACATAAAACTATTAATAAATTATCGCTTTTTACTTTTTTGAAATTGCATTTCAATGAATTACATTCTTTTATTCAGTGGCTTGCCCATTCTGATTGTCTCTGATATCAAGTAAATTAAATTCATTTGCAAATCTTTAATTTAATACTGAAAGAACTCTAAAAACCTAAAATTCGTAATGTCAAAACATTCTTTAAAAACAACTTTTATAAGCTTAAATTTTTTATAAAACAATCTCATAAATGCCAACTAATTGGTTTAAAACATTTTCTTCAAATTTCATTAAAAAAACGTCATTTAAACACCTAAAGAAATTAATATCTCTCGCTTAAGTACCTTAAATCAGCTTTGCAATAAACACAAATTATTTCAAATGCTGAAGCAAACCAACTGAGTTCTGAGCAATTTCAAGTATAGCAAGCAAAGTTTGAAATTTAGACAAAATCGACTTTTAAGATGTCTATAAATTTTTATGTTTAAAATTAGCATAAACCGGTAATTTAGAGTTAAAATTTTGTATTAAAAACAGGTTTTTCACAACTAATGAAATATTTGTATATAAAACAAATATTAAATTTCATTAAAAACGTCTATTTAAGACCCCTAACCAATTAATAGTTCTTTTAGCTTTCTTAAATTGCATTTGAATGTAACACATTTATTTTTCAAATGCCTTAAATACCGTTAAAAAACTCAATTTAAATTTAACAATAACTTTTCATAATGTTCTCACTTAGCAACATATCTACTTTTTAAGATTTCCAAAATCTTATGTGCAATTAAGGACATCAAACATGACACACGTATGATATATTCTTTTCATAAAAACAACATCATTACCAAACTAATCAGGAAAATAAGTGTACTATAAACCCTTATTGAAATTCGCAATAAACAATACATACAAGATAAAACTATTAATAAATTCCCTTTTTTGCTTTTTGAAATAGTAATTTCAATATGAAACACATTATTTTTCATATGCTAAAAATACCGTTTTAAAACTCAATTTCAAATTACCAATATTCAAATGCTTACAAATTTTAGGGAAAAAAATAGTTATTTAATAGTAGAAAAATAGAGTGAAAATTGAGACATGCCTAGTGTTATTTTTTAAGAATTTATTTATTCAAATATTGTTAAACCAAGAAACATATGTTACATAGAACACAGATTAGAACTACATACAAAACGTCAATTTATGACACCACAACTAATTAATAACTTCACTTTTTGCTTGAAAATTGCTTCAAATGAAAAGCTCTAATTTAGAAGTTAAAAATTTTTATTAAAACAGTTTTTTCCAACTAATGAAATATTTGGTATATAAAACAAATATTAAAATTTCATTAAAAACGTCAATTAAGACACCTTAAACTATTAATAAATTCGCTTTTCTGCTTTTGACATTGCATTTCAATAACACTTATTTTTTCAAATGCTAAATACCGTCTAAAAAATCAATTTTTAAATTTACCAAATATTCATGAAATTTGATTTAGGAAAAATCGTACTTTTAGATCAAATTGGGTAATGGAAAATTAAGAAAAATTAATTTTAGATTTGTCAGTGTTTTATTAAAACAGGTTTCACCACTAATGAAATATTTTTTTTCCAAATTACCAAATATGAAATTTCTTAAAACGTCAATTTAAGACACCCTAAAACTATTTATAAATTCACTTTTCTGCTTCTTTGAACATGCATTTCAATGAAACACATTATTTTTTCTATGATAAAAATACCGTTAAAAATTTTTTTTTAAATTACCAAACAATTTCAAAGTTTGAAATTTAAAAAATGCTTGTACTTTAACAGAGTTCTAATTTGAGAATGAAAATTCAAGAAAAGCGTAATTTTTAAAGTTAAATTTTTTATTAAAACAGTTCACAATAATGAAATATTTGATATAGAAAAACTAATATAAAATTTCCATTACAAAACGTCACAATTTCAGACAACCTAAAACTTATTAATAAATCTTACTTTCCTGCTTTTTGAAATTGCATGCAATGAACACACTTATTTTTTAAAGCTAAAAATACTGGTTAAAAATCAATTATAAATTTAACAAATAATTCAAATGTGACATTTCAGGAAAATTCTCTTTTAAGGTTCTAAATTTGACATTTGAAAATTTAAAAAAAACGTAATTTTAGAAGTTAAATTTTTTATTAAAACAGGCTTTTCACAACTAAGAAAAAATGTATTGTTATATATAAAAACCAAATAATTGAAATTCATTAAAAAACGTCAATTTTAGAACCTAAAATTATTAATAAATTTACTTTTGCTTTTTGAAATAGCTTAAATAACCATTATTTTTTCAAATACTAACAATAACCGGGGTTAAAACAAACTCAATTTTAAACTTAACCAATATTTCAAATGATCTGTAAAGAAAGAAAATAAATCGTACTTTTAAAATCTAAATTGTAAATTTGACCGTAAAATAAATTGTCAAATTTGAATTAAATTTTTTATATAAAAGTTTTCACAACTAATACATATTAGTATCTAAAACAAATATCGAAATTCATTAAAAAACGCAATTTAAGACACATAAACTTATTAATAAATTCACTTTTGCTTTTTGAAATTGCAATTCAATGAAACACAATATTTTTTTCAAATGCAAAATCCCGGTAAACACTCAATTACTTAAGAATACCCAATAATTTCACATGTTGAAATAAGGATAAAATCATTTCAATAACTTTCTAATTTCCTTTAAATGTAATTAAGAAATAGCGTAAGTTTTTGAACATAAAGTTTATCATTAAGCAAGTGATCAAAAGTGGAAGTATTTGCATCTGATAAAATCAAATATTGAAATTCTATTAAAAAACTTCATTAAAGAACCTAAGAATTATTGTACTTTTCTGTTTTTCGAAATTGCATTTCAATAAACACATATTTTTCAAATGCTGAAAATACCGTTAAAAACTCAATTTTAAGAATTACCAATAATTTCAAATGTGAAATTAGGAAAATCTTTACTTTTAAAGTTCTAATTTGTATGTAAAATTAAGCAAAAGGCGTAATTTTAGAATTTAAATTTTACTAAAACAGTTTCACAACTAATGACAATATTTGGTATATAACAAACAAACATTGAATTTATTAGAAAGAGCAATTAACGGCCTAAAGCAAAATTTTAAATGCTTTTTTCCGCTTTTGACAAATCAGACCAATAAAACATATATTTTCATATGCTTAAAATACCCTTTACATCTCATTTTAGGATTTACCGATCATTTAACGATGCCAAATTTAGGAAAAATCTACTTTTAAGAGTTCTAAACTTTGTAATTGAAATTAAGAAAAAGCGTAATTTTAGAATTAAATTTTTTATTAAACAGTTTTTCACAAACTAATGAAATACTGTATATAAAACAAAAAGTGTCAAAAATAATAATTCTGACACCTTAAATATTTAATTAATCACTTTTCTGCTTTTGAAATTTGATTTTCAATGTAAAAGGCGAATTATTAGAAGTTAAAATCTTTATTAAAACAGGTTCTCACAACTAATAAAATAATATATATTATAAAACAAAATAAAATTTACATTAAAAAAAACTTCAATTAAGACACCTAAAACAAAATAATATTCCTCTTTTTAGCTTCTTCAAATGTTGCATTTCAAGTAAACATTATTTTTTCAATAAGTATAATCCGTAAATAAATCTCCAATTTTTAAATTAACAAATAAATTTCAAATGTTGAATAACTGTTAGGAAAAATCGTACTTTTAAGATTACTAAATTTTTAAATTAAAAATTTAAGAAAAAAGACGTAATTTTAGAAGTTAAAATTTTAACCTAAAAACAGGTTTTCACAAATAATAAATATTTGTCTATTTAAAAATACAAAAGTTGAATTTTCAATTCTATTCTAAAACAATTTATATATTATATAATATTAACCGGGCCCCTCCATACGAAAGGCTATTAAATGAATACACATCTATACATATGCTTAAACTACCGTTAAAAACTCAATTTTAAATTTACCAGTGAATTTAAAATGTTAGAAATTAGGAAAAATCGTATTTTAGAGTTCAATTTGAAATAAATGTGAAAATTAAAAAAGGGCGTTAATTTAGAGGGTTAAATTTTTATCATAAAACAGTTTTTCACAACTAATGAAATATTTGTTATATAAAAACAATATTGAAATTTCATACAAAAACGTCAATTAAACACCTTAAACATTAATAAATCCACTTATCTCTTTTTGAAATTGCATTTCAATGAAAATCGTAATTTTAGAAGTGGTTTAGATTTTTATTTAAAACACGTTTTCATAACTATGAATATTTGGTATTTAAAAAAAAATTAAATTTCATTAAAAAACTCAATTTAAACACCTTAAACTATTAATAAATTCACTTTCTGCTTTTAAATTGCATCAATGAAACACATATTTTTATCAAAGCTGAAAAATACTCGTTAAACAACTCATTTAATATCCAAAATAATTTTCAAGTTTGAAATTTAGAAAAATCTTACTTTTAAGAGTCGACTTAATCGTAACATTTAAGAAAGGAGCGTAATTTTAGAAGTTATAATCTTTATTAAACAGGTTTTCAAATAATGAAATTATTTGATTAAGACAATATTGACAATTTCATACAAACGTCAATTTAAACACCTAAACTATTTAATAAATTCCTTTCTTTTTGAAATTGCAATTCAAATAAACACATTATTTTTACAATGCTAAAATCCGAAAAACTCATATAGATTACAAAATATTTCAAATGTATGACATTAAGAAAACATCTACTTTTAAGATTCAAATCTTAATGGTGAAATTTAAAAAACGTAATTTAGAAGTTAAAATTTTTAATTTAAACAGGTTTTCACAAATAAAATAAAATTAGCTATATAAAATATAATATTAAATTCATGAAAAAACGTGAATTTAATCACCTAAAGAATTAATAAACACCCATGTTTCACACCCATATAGTACCGCTGAAACACAAATTTTTTCAAAGCTGCATCAACACATACGTAAAAACTCCAAATTTGCAACTATTTGTTTTGCTTCTTGTATGTTCAATTTTTTTTTAACATGCTCCTGAATCTCCTGCTAGGAAAAACAACTAAAACGATTTTTGGCAAGTTTATAAACTTTTTTTAAAACAGTTTCAACAAGTCTTAAATATTTGACTATAAAAACAATATATTAAATTCATTAAAAAACGTCAATTTAAACACCTAAAACAATTAATAAATCCTTTCTTTTTGAAAATTGCATTTCAATTACCACAATATTTTTCAAATGTGGAAGAAATACCGTTAAAAACCTCAATTTTAAAGATTTAACAAAAATTTCAAATGTTAATTTAGAAAAATCTACTTTTAACGAGTTCTAAATTATTAATGTGAAAAATTAAGAAAACATTGAGTTT